>PVJX010015544.1:8170-42429 GCA_004027295.1 Dolichotis patagonum | reverse complement strand
GTACCCTGCTACACCCATCCCACTGGAAGCCCAGGGAGCTGGCCTTTGCCCTGCCTCTGGTTTGTCCCTTTTCTGTCCCCATCACAGTCAACGCCCTGAGTGTCACAGCCAATTCAGTCACCAGCTGTTCTTGCAGCCTGTCTGATCCTTCAAGCTCATGGAGCTCTTGTCCTTTTCAGCTTCATCTCCAGCAGGGCTCCTGCAGACAGGGTCCAGGACAGTACCCAGTACAGAAATGCTGGAGGCACTCCGCTCTGCCCAACCTAGTCTAACTGACCCCGGGTACCAGCTGCAGTAGCAGAAAGAGCCATGAACTGAACTAGACTGTTGTCATTCTGCCACTCTCACTGGGTATCCTTGTGTGAGTCTCCCCCCTCCCCGCCCCGGAGAATCCAGTTTTCCATCTGCCAAGGAAGAGGATGAGATACAATGAAGTCTAAGGATCTGGGCAATCAGAACACCAAATCTCATAGGCTTCAGTGACTGGCTGCAGAGTAGGCACATGAGCCAAGCTGAGCAGAGCCAATGAGAGTCCTCCTTGGGGCTTTGGTTGAAACTATTGTAAAGCATCTGGGGAAAGACTCTGCTTGAGAACAACACTTATCCCTGAGGGTATGGTTCAAGCACCTGGATCCAACCATGCCTGAAATCAGTTACATGGAACAATAAATTCCCCTTTTGCCTGAGCCAGTCTAAACTGCAGTGGTAGTGCTTATATTCAATGGAGTCCTGACCGACATAAATTTTCCACACATAATATTTAATGATTTGTGGTACATTTGGGACACTTTGCTTTCATCTGATTCTCCCATTCCTCTCATCTTTGACTCTAACTGAGATGCCTCCTCCAAGAAGTCTTTTCTGACCTCCCTCGTATGTTTTTCACTCAATAAAAAGAATTCTATGGTCAAACAAGCTTGGGAAACACAACATAACAAATCCTTCTTTTGGAGGACTCACTACACAGAGTCTGTTAAGCATCTTGAGAACTTCCAATGTAAAGAAACTGGTGCATTTGGTTCATTTGGGCCAGTGTATTTCCAAACTTGCTTCCTCAAAGAACCCCTTCTAGTGTCATGGCCCATCTATTAACATTCTTCAAGACAGTGTCTTAGAGTGTCACTGGGGCAAATGTTACTTCATACCTGACTTCCATTGATTCATTCTCTATACCTTTGGGGACCTTTTCGGTTTCCCTGGTGCTTATTGAATGTCTATCATGTGCCAGGCCCAGAACAAGTGCCTGGAAACAAACCGTTTCAGACATGCCAGCCAGGAAGGAACACATAGGCCGAGGGACCCGACCTGGGCCTCCTATGACTATGTAATCTAGAGCAAGTCACCTTTCCCTGTAGCTTCAGTTTACTCGTCTGTAAAGTAAGACCAAAGGGTGCTGTGATCGCTAAATGTCTGGCCATCAGAGCACCCGATCCTCTAGGCTGCAGTGATTGGCTTCAGCGTGGGCATATGATCCAAGATGAGCCAATGAGAGTCCAATTTGAGGCCCCTCAGGAATCAGTTGCCCCGAAAGTCAGGTGGATTTGAGTATGTAGGAGTGGAGGGGACAGGGCTACAGATTTCAGCATATTTTCCAAGGATAGCATGACCCGAAGGGGTTTATGAATGTTGGCAGCAGTGAAATCTCAGCAGTGAAAATGTTAGGGTGAGAAACTGAGGGCCTCGAATGAGAGAACACGTGGATTAGGAATATGAGAGGGTGGTCCAGCTTTCCCGTCAGTTTGACTGCCCGGCAGGGAAGCTTGGTCTCTCATGAATTCCAGTGGCGCCATTAAACAGCTAGCTGTGTGTCCTCAGGCAAATCACGCAGCCTCTTGCATCTAAGTTTCCTCATTTGTGAAATGGGGATATTTTCAGGTTTGATCTTATAAAGAGAAGATTAAGTGAGATCACATCAGTGAACTTCTAAGTCCAGGGTTGAACACAGAATAAACATTAAATAAAGGTTAGTTAGCACTGTAACAGTGTGAGGAAAATCACACGGAATGAACAATCCCTAACCAAAAGGAACGCCTATGATCTTCTACAGGTTTCTCTGAGTAGTAAAGGGGAACCCCACTTTCTGTTTCCTACGCCCCTTTCCAGCCCACCAAGACCATTACTGAACCCTCCCTCACCCCCAAGGTCTCCCCAAGGGTGCTTACCCTGACATGGCTCAAGGGTGATATCCGTGTCCTCATTTCCATATAGATGCTCAAAGCCTTTCTGGCTTTGTGCCTTGGGACCAGGGATTCATACTCCAAGTAGGCTACAGTAGACAGTTTCAAAACTGGCTTCTGGCTGGGTGTGGTAGCACACGCCTGTAATTCCAGCATCTAAGAGGCTGAGACAGGAAGATTACAAGTCTGGGCCCAGCCTGAACAGCTTAGTAATTTAACAAAACCATCTCAAAATTAAAATTTTAAAAAGGCCTGGAGGTGTAGCTCAGCAAAGGCCCTGAGTTCAATCCCAAGTACTGAAGAAGAAGGAAAAAAAGCTCCTTCTTAGTGTTCCTGTCCTTGTGTAACTCCCTCCCCAAGTGCACAGTGGACCTAGTAACCAGCTTCTGAAGGACAGAACACAACAAAGCTGTCATGGTGTCACTTTAGAATTTTGGGGCCAAAGACTCTGGCTTCCTATTGCTTGCTAGCCCTCCCTCTCATGAATCTCACAACTTCATGAGAGGCCCTGAGCCCAAGGTGCCAGCTAAGCTACACTTTAATTCTCACCCTCAGAGTATGTGGAATAATACATGCTGTTGTATGTATGAGGTCGGGGGGGGGGGACTTGTTATAGCATAAATAGAAAACTAATCCATATAGCAAATAATGGGAGGGGAAACTATTCTGGTTTACTTACCTGTAAAGTCCAGAAGTAGATTTGGTTTCAGGTATGGCTGCATCCAGATGCTCAAATATCAAGAATCTCTTTGTGCTCATTTAGTTTTCCATGAAAGCGGACACTTGGACCAGAGCATGAATGCAGGTAGTTTGTTTGGGAGAGGATTACAGTCAGCAAGAATGAGAGAAAAGATTGAGATAAAAAAGGAGGAACAGATGACAAAGGATGTGTTTTCAAATTTTCTGCAATAAATAACAAGGACTGGACTCCTCTGGGATCACTGAGAACCACCTGCCCTGTGTCCTGGAAATAACCTTCAGAAAACAGGAGCCAGGGGCACCTGCCCACTGTGTGGGTTCAGGGAGCACCCAGGTTCAGCCCAGCAGACTCCTCAACTCTGAAACCCCTGGGACACATCTTAACTGTGTGCACAAGACTGTCACCTGAGTGTGGAGACAGGAGATGATGCAGGATGCTAAAAACCTCTGCACACAGTCTCCCATGCCTCAGTGCCCCTGAAGCACCAGACAGACTCTTCCCTGTGGTGACAACAGTGGTATGGACATTCCCCAGCCTCCTTCTTACAGCTCTGTAATTCCCAGGGAAGGAACTTCTCTCTCCAGCAAAAGTCTCAAGATTACATCTCATTGGGTGTCGAGGATCACATGATCATCCCTGAGCCAATCACTGCTTCAGCTGGTCTGACCTATCCCTGGAGCACCTGGAAACCCGGGAAGTTGTAGAGAAGAGGAAATGAATGCCAGCCAGAATACAGATAGCAAACAGGTAACTGCTCAGTCTGTGAGTGGTGTCTCCTATTACAGGGTTATAAAATTAATTTAGTAGTGATAATTAGTATTTTCTTAAAGTAAACAGTAGTAATCAAACCTTAGCTGTATCACAAAGGGGATCACAAAGTCTTGTTTAACATAAACTGCAGCAGCTGGGGATGTCCCTCAGTGGTACAGCACTTGCCAGGCATGCACAAGGCCTTGGATTCAATTCTCAAGACCACAAAAAGTAAAACAAAATAAAATCTCGTTAGACCCTCTCTTACAGTTTCTGATTCAACAGTTCTTAAGCAATGTTCATGCACACCACAATTTGAGAAGCACTGGAACAGAAAATATCACAGTACACTGTGTAGGTCAGATGGCTGTTTCATTCCACAAAACTTTTGCTTCAATTACATAGGCGTGTAGACATCCAGTAGCCTTGTGAAAAGCATCGCTAGTTGAAACTTGCCAGGTAGCTGGGCCCCATGGCACAGGCCTGTAATTCCAGCACTCTGGGAAACTGAGGCAGGAGGATCACAAGTTTAAACCCAGCCCGGGCGGCTTAATGACTTAGCAATACCTTGTCTCAAAATAAAAAGTGAAAGAGGGCTAAGGAGGTAGCTCTTTGTGAAGGTCTGTGTTTCAACCTAGTATCAATGAAAGAAAGACAAAAGAAAGAAAGAACGAAAGAACAAAAGAACGAAAGAAAGAGAGAGAGAGAGAAGAGAGAAAGAAAGAAAGAAAGAAAGAAAGAAAGAAAGAAAGAAGAAAGAAAGAAAGATCCCCCAGTGCAGTGACAGTATTTGCCCATAGTCACACAGCTGATAGGAGAGGGTGTAAGGATCTGAAGGCTGGTCTGACATGCTTCCCACCTCGAGGTTGTACTGATCACAGGGCTGGCTGAACTACCTTACAGAAACTAACACTACAGGGTTTGGGTTAGTCAAGATGGGTTTGCCACATAGAGAAGGCAGGATACAAAATAAGCTGTTGTAAGAGACAAGTCCAGAAATACACTTGCTTTTGTTTTTGTTTTTGTTGTTGTTGTTACGGTTTTAGTTTTGGTTTTGGTTTTGGATTTGGTTTTGGGGTGATTAGTTTGTGTGGTTTTGGTTTTTTGAGACAGGGTTTTGCTATGCAGTTCAGGCTGACCTTGAACTCATTATGTAGTCCATGCTGGTCTTGAACTCATGGCAATCTTCCCAAGTACTGGGGTTACAGGTGTGCGCCACTATGCCCAGCTCTAAAATATACTCATTTAAACAAAACAAAAGTTTAATCCTCTCTATGATGACTCAACACACGTGGTCTAGGGCTGATAAGGCAGTTCTGCCCACCTTTCCAAGTGGTGTCTGGCTCCGGCATCAGGAAGCAGGGATGGGGAGGGCAAAAGACACTCTTGTCCCTTTTAAGAGCACAACTCAGAAGTTCTCCTTTGTCATTTTCACTCACATCCCATTGGCTGAATCCCAGTCACATGGTAGAACTAGCTGCAAAGGGAGTTGGGAAATGTAGTCTTGAAATGGAAGGCTGTGACTACTGGGGGTAGTTGGAGGACTCTACTACCAAGTAGTGTGGCCAAAGTCCCTGACCAAAGGACTCATCAGGGAGCAGGAAAGGTCCCAAAGGACCCCCAGGTGATTTCCCAGGGGCAATAACCTCCACAGAGAACAGAATGATGACGTTACTCCCAGAAAGAGGGACCCCAGGCCTTAGCTATAGATCTAGCTCTCAGTCCTTGCCCAGAACATTTTTGGTTTAACAGATTTCTATGGCCAGCACATTTTCCACTTTATGACACTGTGTCAAGTATAGCTTTTAAAGTTTATTTACTTAGAAAGTGTTTGCTTGATCAAAAAGGGTGCTGAGTGACTATTAATAAAGTCACATACCTCCAGCCAACAAAAATGATTGCCTCTGGTTGAATAGGAGTAAGACCACACTGAATTTTACACCAAGGCTTGTGTTTTATGAGCCCTGCCACTGAACTTCACCTCTCTGTCTTACTCCCAAACTGCAGATGCCTCTGTTCCTAATTTTCCTCATAAAGCAGTGACTCATAAACAAGAACAGATTTCTCCTGCTTGCAGAAAAGGTAAATTGCTGGCAGAAATAAATTTGCAGATGCTAGAAATTCACAGAAAGGAGCCCACTGGAGGAGAGGGTTTAGTACCCAGCCTTCCTCACCCTAACCCCCCCATATCTGTTTCCTTTGTCTTCCCTCCCAGGCAAAGCTGGATGCTGTTGGGGCCTTGCTGGCCTGGTGGGGAAGTGAGCTCTGCCTTTGCGAATGACTCCTGTGTTTATCTCCAGATTTGACCCAGTTCCTGGACCTGGGATTGGGCTGGGGCCCCCTGAGGCAGAGGACTCCCGCATCCTGAATCTGCCCAGTACACCGACCTCGATTTATGTGGGTTACTCTCAGCCTGTGTGCCCATCACCTGGTGAGGAGAAGGCCTAGGGGACCTGCCTAGAGTCTGCAGGTGGTGGTTCCTCACTCAGGCAGATTACAGGACCCAGGACAACTAGAGACAAGATGTAAAGCCAGAACATCCTTAAGGGCCTGGGCAGGGTCTACACATCTTCCTCAAATCCATAGGGAGGAGGAAGAAGGGTCAAAACTGCCTTCCTCAGCAGCTTCTGTGCACTCTCACCATGCTAAGCCTCCCATGCACATCTGCCAAGTTCTCCTACCCCATGCCCCACTCCCACATCCCATCCTGCTCTGCTCTGCTTGGTCCCAGCTGGAATCCCGACTCCTCCTCCTCGTCACTGCTCTTCTCACACTAATCACAGAGCATCCAAGGGAGAACGTTTTTCCAAAGAAAATAAATTTAGAAAAACCAAGGAAGGGGTGGGGACCTCTAAACCCAACCAAAAAGCTCAGCCTCCCAATAGACGCAAAGGCCTCAGAGACCCAGATCAGATGGGGCCCGGGTAGCTGCCACACTCACCAAGTCACCAAGTTAGGTTTCCAGTAGACTACAGCATACCTAAGCAACTAAGTGCCAAAATGTATATACCTACACCTCCCTCCCATTCCTAAAATCTTCCCTGTTAATGGGTTAATTTAAGCTTCTGAGTGCTATTAAATTCTAGGTTTTGACATATTCCCCAAGCCAGCACACTCCCAGAAGAGATTAATCACTTATACTACAGTGTGAACACATCTCTGCCCCTTCCCTGAGAGAGGATGTTATTCAGAGAAGTTAACCTTGGGGACAACCAGGGACTCTCAATGTCCACTTAGCTGCAGCAGCCTAGGGGATACCAGGCTTCGTTATCTCCAAACACTCCAGAGCTGAGAGGTACCAGGTGTAGCCAATGACTGCCCCAGAACAAGTCAGCTGTCCTCCCACACTAATCTCTAGCATGGCAAGGGCCTGACTGAGGTCCCCACAGGCAGCATATGGCGAGCTATCTTCTCTGTTGCCATGGCAGCCCTGAACTGAGGGTGAGGAGTGTGCACAGACACTTACAGCTAGATTGCAGGAGGGCACACAGGGCAGGGGCCGGGTGCAAGTGTTAGATGTTACTCTTCTCACCTCCCCACCCCATCTGGCCACACAGGAGTCCCTGGAGGTGTCCTGGCAGGTGGAACGTGGGTCCAGGATCTGGATATGAACAGTCCCGGGCTCCAGGCTGCCAGGTTCCTGATCCCTGGCTGGAGTAAGACCAGCTGTGACACCAGATGCAGTCAAAGACCTCCTGTCCAGAAGTTCAAGGCCACATTCCGTGGAGGATGCTGAAAACCAACAGGGGGCCCAGAGCTGACACACTTTTGGAGGCCAATGAGTTTAAAGGCGAAGTATTCCAGAGAGTTCCCCAGGCCCTGCCTCTCTTGTCTCCATTAGGAGGAAAGGCAGAGGCCTGGATCTCTGAGGAGCGTGGGGGCCAGTACAGGATCCAACCCGAGCAATGCACTCACTTCAGCTCCCTAAGGCAATATTGCTCTCTCTTCTCTGAGCTGGGAGAGCAGAAACTAACGTCTGGGCCCAACTCGTAGACCAGGCAGGACACGGTTACAATGCTGAGCCTTCGGCCCTCCCAGCCCGTGCCCAGAGCCAAGTCTGCGTGTTTACATCATGCACAAGCACAGACTTCCTCTGTGCACCTCATAATGCAGGAAGCACTTGGGTGTGAGTGCCTGATGCTGCGCCTGCTCCGAGGGCTTCCTTTCCCTGAGTGCACGCACACTGGTTAGGCCATGCTCCACGCAGAAAAAGAGAAGAACAAGAACTACTGCAAACACATGCACACTCCTCCATGCAGTGTACCCAGCATGCCCAGAATCAACAGCACGCACAAAAAGTAAGCCCATGGATCACAGAGGAAGTTTGCACTGCACCCACATACGGCGCACGTGTACACAAGTGAGCATACAAATACACACGCGACATCCTCGGCCCTGCAGGGCTGACCCGGGGAAGGGACAGGAAGAACCAGGAAAATCCCTTCCCTCCCTTCTGCAGGTGCACTAACACCTGTCGGGTCATCCACTCAGACAAGCTGGGACCAGGATTTCCTGACTCACCTGGGCAGACTCCACAGACACGAGATCAGGGTCCATCCCCCTGACAGGGCCTGGGAGGGGCTGTCTGGGCTGCAGCCAGCTCAGTAGGCACCTGGGACAAGGTGGAGGCTGGAGGGCAGCCCAGGAGGCTCCCTGAGCCAGGCTGAGGCCTGGGGTAGGACAGGCTCCATCCACAAGACCCAGGAGCCCAAAGAAGTGCAGGATGGAAGCTGAGCAGGAAGCCCCAGTGTGAGGGTTAAAGACCTGTGCTCTGGGCTGATTTTCTCTGCCCAACTGAGCATCCCATCCTGAACCTGTTTCCCCATGGTGATGCAGAGGGGATAACCTTGGCCCTGCTGCCCTGTGACTTCCTATTGAGGTATGTATCACATACCTCAATAGGGTCACTTGCCACCAAAACCCTCTAGGTGTTCAGGGTGATGCCCACATCTCCTAGGCACTTCTCCCATATCCACACTAGAGGGGTGCATGGGAAATCAGTACAAAGAAGTTTGTCATCCAGGGCAGCCTGGTCCTTGTATCTGCCAACCAGGGTAGCAAATAGGGTCATGCTCAGTCTGCTCTTTAGAGCTGCCAGGCCCAGCATGCATGCAGCTACAGAGATATGACAATCCTGGCATCGAGGCACAAGCACCAGGCTAGAGGTCAGAAGGACTGAGATCCTGAAGGCTCTCTCTTTGGGCATCAGTTTCCCCATTTTTGATAGGCAGAAGTTGAACTAGAGCTGGTCTCCGAGGGCCTTGCTGAGATTCCATGTCAGCAGAAGCAGCAGTTGGTTGGAGCTAGACCAAGGAAAGGAAGAATCTGCTGGGGCCTCTCCCCCAACTGAGATTTCCTGCACATCCTGGACCAGCAAAGAGCCAAGCCCCCAATCTCCTGATCTCATTGGTGAGGATCCCCAGTGCACATCAGGACATGGGAGCTTAGACAGAGCCCAAGCTCATACCCTCAGGTAAGCTCACCCCACTTATCTGAGATTGAATATATACAAAATGCCATAGACATAGCTTTGCAAAGTGCTTTATTTATGTAATAACTCACTTAATTCATATGTTATGGCTTGTGTCTTGATGTCCCCCCAAAGCCACATGCATGGGTTTTTCAGAGGTGACTAGATCTAGAATATGTGATGCTGGGATTAAGGGTGTGTGGTTACTAAATTAGTCTACTGATTGGTTTGGCACCTGCCCTAAACCAGGTAGCCTAAATAGAATAAAATACGTTCAAAGAAAAGCTGCTATTGCTGTCATTTTCTTGCTTTTGCTGCCGATTTTGTTTTTGTTTTGTATCAGGAATTGAACTCAGGACATTGTGCTTGCCGTGCAGGTGCTGTGCTACTGAGCTACGTCCCTAGTCCACTTTTGCTGCCTTCTGCCTGCCATCAACTGCTTCTCCTCTTCGATGCCTGTCTTCCTTTCTACCCTGTCTTAGACCCCGCTGACTATGAACTGAAACCTCCACAAACTGTGAGCCCAATAGACTTTTCCTCCTTTTACTTTAAGTATTTTGTTTCGACAATGAAAAAATTAACTAAGACACCACGTAACCATCCCAAAGGTGAGGTCTATAATCATCAAGATTAAGAGGAAAAAAAGAGACCTTCCTGTTAAAGGACTTACCCAATGTCACACAGCAAGAATGATCTCCACCCTTAGCCATTGCAATAGACCCTCCCTGCCTGCTTCCCATAGGAGAGCAACAGTGTTCCCAGCAGAAGACAGGCGGAATCAAAAGCACACTTCTCTCGACCATGAGTGTCAGGTACCTATTAACCCAATCGTGGCATGTAACAAACTCCTGCAAAGCCTCTCTAACACTCAGCAACAAACCTTCAACACGTTCCTCATCTCTGCAAATCAGTTAGGGGGTTCTGCTGCTCTGGCCCAGCCCTGGATGCCCTCAGCTTGTCCCCATCCAGTGTCTGCTGACAGCTGGTGGGTGCCTTGGGGGCTGGGTGGTCTAGAACAGTCTCCCTCACCAGTCCAACAATTGACTGGCTGTCAGCTAGGATGACCGAAGTTTCTGGGCCATGTCTGTCATTCTTCAGCAGGCGAGCCCAGAGTCGCTTACATGGCAGTGACAAGGTTCCCAGGGGCAGAGGAGAGGACAAAAAGGAAGCTGAGGTCCTCAAGGCCTAAGCTTGAAACTAGCAGAGCAGCTCAGCAGGAAGCCAGATCAATGGCTGGGGAAATACACTCAACTTCTTGGAGGGACAAACTGCAAAGTCATTTGGTAGATGGCATGATTACAGAGAAGAGGGAAGAGCTGGGCACATTTTTACAATCGATCTACCACATCATATGGCTCTTTCCCACTTTCATTTTTCCATAGCCTCTTAGCACACTTGGAGAAAATCAAAGTGAGGATGAGGAGGCTTGAAAATCAGCCAGTCCCTAATCTCCCGTTGTGGAGATGGGGAAACTAAGGTCCAGCGAAGAAAGGGAGAATGATGAGGGGTCAGCCCTGGCTCTTGCCTCTGACTCGGACCCACATGAACTAGCGGCCTGCCTCTGCCTCCTGCCTGTCAGTTCGCTCACCATTGTGCCATTGGGCTGGCTCCGCATGCCAGGGAGATGGCTCCTATCTCAGCCACCACCCCCTCCTGCTATCCAGGCTGAACACTCCGTATTTACATGAGTCACACCAAGCCCTGACATTTGTTCAATTGTCTTCCACACACAAAGTGCCTTCACACATTGTTCAATCCCCATGATCACCCCAAAGGGAGGGGTGAGAGCAATAATAGTCATTCCCCGTGACGCTTGGGGGGGCACAAGCTAAGAGATGGGCACTGTTCTAGGTCCTCACATTTCCTGACTCAATTCTGCATCAACCAGTGTAGATGCTACTGCTGTTATCCCCAGTTACAGAAGGAACAGGAAGTTCAGAGGAGAGATGGCTTAACCAAGGTCACATAGCCAGCCAGGGTTGGGACACATGCACGGGTCTGTCTCTCTCCAATTCAGGCTGTTCCAGTGCCCTGGGAGGAGGAGCTCCTGGCTGCTTTGCTTTAACTCCCAGAATTTTAGCCTTGCCTGGAGGGGGCAAGGATTGAGCTCGGCTCATCTCCAGCTATCTGTGAGCCCACCCAGTGTCTGGGCAGAAGAAATTATAAAAGACACAAGAGCACAGAAGAGCTCGGCATGCAGCGCTAGGCTCCCCGGCTGCAAACCCTAGCTTTGCTGCCAGCCAGCGATATGGCTTGGGGGTGGTATATATAACCTCACTGCACCTCCATTTTCCATCTGTAAAATGGACATGATAATGGTATCCACTTCCTGAGCTGTTGTAAAGTTTAAGTAAGTAAATGATATGTGGCAATTACTGGCACATAGTAAATGCTCAATAAACACTGGTTATGATGACCATTGTCTGGGCCCTTTGGCTTCTGGAACAACAGACAGGAGACAAAGCCACCACACAAAGCAGAGGTGAGTCCCCCTCTGAGGGATGACTGGGTAGCTGGGTGGCTGTCCAGGCATCTCTTTCCCTCCCCACTCCAGCGCTGGCCTTTCATGGATGCTAAACAGTAGCAGAATATGGTCCCACTTCTCCCACCCCTGGCCTTGCACTGTATAAATCTGAATAAAGACAATATCAAAACACAAAATATCCACAAGGAAGTTTGGCAACACTCTGATTTAGGGGAAGGATGACAACACTGACGCTTTGTCACAAATGTCATTCAAGTTTATTTTGGTGTCTTCAGCATGGTTCAGTCAGACTTGGCCTGATCCCCACACTGGGCTTCCAGGTGTCCTGAGGCATCAGTGGACCCTGCAGCAGGACCTGATGGCCCTCGGGAGGTGACAAGCAGATCTTTTCTCATGGGCGCCCCATTCTTCAGGGGGATTCGAGGAGAAAACCCCCACCCAGAAGGCTAAATAAAACCTCCAACCAACAATTTGGCAGCTGTGGTTGCCAGGGAGATGACGAGGGATGCCTGGGTGCTGCCTCCCACCCGGCAGAGCCTCTGCCTCCCCTCCGGGGGTGTGCTGGAGGGTTCTCCTGGTGTCATCGTGAGGGCGCAGGGCCAGGCCTGGAAACAGGAGCCCGAAGATCACATTCCCCCATTGTCACTTGTCCTCAGAGCAGAGGGAGCGGAACAGACAATGGGCTGATGGACAATAGGGAACAGCAGATGGTCCCCCCACACTCGCGCCCTCCCCACATCCACCCGGAACCCACCCCTCACCCACCAGCTGGTGGCACAGGCCTTGCCAGCCTGCCTGAGAGGTCAGGATGAGGCCCTAGCTCAGCTGGCCGCAGACCCCAGCCTTGCACCTGCCCTCGTTGGGACTTTAGAAAGATGCTTAGACCAGGAATTAGGAGCCCTGAGTGATGGGAACTCAAAGGAAGAATAATAATAGCCAACCCTCACTTGTGTCTAAAATAAATCTGCTCTTTATGTAAAACCCAAATTCTTTCAAGCTCGGCAGAACCAGAGCCTGTTCCCCCTCTTTAGTGGCTCTCTACTACTCCTACCCCAGCCCTGATCTCTGGTCTCTGACCTAGGGTCTCACTGCTCTTCTGTCTGCACCAGAAACACAGTGTGTCCTTTTTAACCTCTGTGCCTTTGCATGTGCTGTTCCTATATCTTGAGCAGCAACCTGCACTTTCCACGGCTCTGCCTCTCCTGCCTTTCAGACCTCAGCTAAATCTCACTTCTTCCTGGACACAGTCTGACCACCATCTGTGGTAGGTGGAAATTCAGCTCCTTCAAATAGCATTGCCACTGGTTATAAGAACTGACTCATAATTCACCCGCCCTGCTAATAGAAGCCTCCGTGGGCACAGGGGCCATATTTATCTTACTCCTGGCTGTCTCCCCTGCACCAAGAACAGTGGCTAATACATAGTAGGTATTCAATAAGCATGTTTAGGCTCATCAAACCCCAACCCTTAGTCCTCCCAGTCTGCTCTGTGAGGTTGGTTCTGACCCACTTTACAGAAGGAAGGGTGAAGGCTTAGAGAAAAGTTAGTAAATCAATAATTTAGCTAAGGTTAGAGTCTAGGGCTAACCTGACCCCAAGAGCCTTCCATTTACTGCCTCTGCTGGGCTCTGAAAGCACCAGCTCCCTCTAGCACAGGCCCCTTCCCCTCTGGGGCCCCACTTCTATTCGTAAAATGACTGCGCAGAGTTGGGGCACAGTGGCTCACGCCTGTAATCCCAGCTACTTGGAGGCTGAGAGAGGAGGATGCTGAGTTCCAGGCCAGTTTAAGGTTTCCTCGAGGCCTCCTTCACCCTGACGGCCTAAGGGCCTCACAGATGGCCCGTGTGATCAAAGCTACCACCCCCACTGCGGTCTGACCTCTTGAATACATGGTCCACCCACAGCCTGGCCTGGAGGCCAGAGTCGTGAGTTGGAGTGTTAATGAGGGTGTGGAGGAATGTGGAGTCTTGTACGCTGCTAGTACAAATACAAAGCAGTAGAGTCGTTTTTCAAAACATTCAAGATACACTTACCATCTGGCCCAGCAATTTCACCCCTAGGCAATTTACTCAAGAGAAATGAAAGCAAATATCCACAAATGGACTCCCATGTGACTGTTCTCAGTGGCTTTATTGATAATAATCCAAAAGCAGAAACAAGCGAAACATCCACCCACTAGCAAGTGGACAAAATGAGATGCGCTTATACAGCAGAATACAATGCAGCAGTGAAAAGGGAAGTCCATTCGCTCACGCAGCAACAGGGCAGTGTCTGTAAGAACTGTGCTGAGTGGAAGAAGCCAGACACAAAACACCTTACCATGATTCCATTTATGTAAAAATCTAGAAAGGGCAACACCACAGTGACAGGACACAGTCTGCTGGTCACCCAGCATGGGGTGGGGGCTGACTGCCAAGGGCCATTGGAGGACTCCCTCAAGTGATGAAAATGTGTGACATTGTCTTATGGTGAGAAGTAGTATTGGGGCTTCTTCCAGGTTCCTGGCATAGAAGCTTCTGGAACCCTTAGAATCTCCTCAGTGATAGAGGTGAGAGGAGCATCTTTCTTTTAACTCATTATCATACCTGTGTTTATGCTAATGAGGTGATTAAAAAGATGGGGCTGGTTGTCAAGGGAGCCAACCCTGTGATAAAGTTGCAAATTCTAGCCCCACCCCCTGACCTGGGGGGGGGGGGCGGTGGTCAGAGATTGAGCTAATCACCCGTTGCCTGCATAGGAGCCCCCTAAAAGCTAAACAACTGCAAGCCAAGTTTCTGGTCCATGAATGTATCCTGGGGCGGGAAGCATGGCATACCCCAAACTCCAAGGGGATGGAGCTCAACTGTAGGTCACTCAGTTGGCACATCCCCAGGGAACTGGGCAGTTCTCAGCATGGAGGAGAAAACCCCAGCATTTGGTGTCGGAGTATTGTGAATGGAAAACAGATCCTAATCGTAGAGAAATGGCTTTCTTTTCATCCCGATTGCAGCTGTGGCAACACAACTGTAGTACATGCTCAAAACTCATCAAATGCCAGCTGTGGTGGTGCACGCCTGCAATCCCAGCACTTGGGAGGCCGAGGCAGGAAGACTGGTGCAAGTTCAAGGTCAGCTTGGACTGCAGAGGGAGTTCAGGGGCAGTCTGAACTATACAGCGAGACCCTGTCTCAGAAAAAAAAAAGAAAAACAAATTTTCATTAAACACAACACTAGAAATTGACACATTTTCTTGTATTTAAATTATACCTCAATAAAGCAACTCAAAAGGGGAGGAGGCATCCCAGGTTTCCAACCCAGCTCTGCCACCTTCCCCTTAGGGCAAGCCAGCCCCCTGGGCAAAGCAGGGAGCCTGCCCGGGGCTGAGCCTGCCTCTCAATCACCCAGAGAGCCACCCAGTTCCTGTCCCTTGCTGCTTGATTTAGCAACCACTCTGCAGAGCTGGCCTGGGATGGGGTCTAGGGCTCTCTTTCCTCCAGTTCCCCACCTCAGCTTCTGGGCAGAGCCAGACACTTCACCAGAGGTATGGGGATCCTAGCAGTCCTACCTGAGCCTGGGGAGAGACACCTCAGGACTTCCAGACTCCTTGTCTCTCCTGGACACAGAGCCTATTCCTACTCAGAGGTTGTGCCAGCAGGAAAAACAGCTCCACGCCCAGAGGACAGATGCATCCTCAACACGGAGGTCTCCAGACCCACACTCCAGCCTCCCTGCCTCCAACACCTGAGCACCTCTTTCCTGTGAGAAAGTAGGAAGGGGGCAAGGGGAGGGGGCTGCCAGACTGGCCCTTGGCACTGGCTGGGCCTGGGACCACTACCCAGGAGGAGCTGATTCCAAGCCCTTGTACAAAAGTCTCCAATGCACAGATGCATGCCCAGCACCATCCATGGTTTGACAAACACCCACTCCCTGGTATCCCTTGGGCCTAGGATGCACATGCCAGAAGTGGTCCAGCTGCAGGAGGGTGACCCAGGAAAGAGGCCTCACAAAGCCCTGAGAATAGGCTCAGGGCCATCTGAACAGAGTCATACTCTTGTGAGCTAAGTTGTGATGACTGATCCAATGATGTGTTATTTGCTTCCTTCCAGATCCAAACTGAGTTTCAGCACGCGGTTCTTAGGGCCTTTCCCTCCTCAGACCGCTTTCTTTCATCTGTGGCAACTATGTGTGGAGCCCTGTTATGGGCCAGGTCAGCGTTCCTCATCGCCTATCTCGTCAGAACGCTGTATGAGGGTCTCAGTGGGCAGGGACACACTGCCACCTCAACTCCCTGGCCCAGGCCACTCCACTGTCTCTGGGCCTCCGAATTCTTCCTTGAGCTATTCTCCCCTGGGGTTGCTCCCAGATCTCTGAACTTTCTAATGAATTAGCCTCAGGCATAGTCCTCCAGAGAAGATCAGTGGCTTCTCTCCCCAGATTAGGGTCACTCCTCATCCCCAGCTCCCACTTGTCACCTGCAGAGGTAACCAAAACACACCCTCCAACAGAAGCTCTCCAAAAGAACTCAGGTGACTCCTACTTACCTTCAAAAGTGGCTTTGGTTTACTTTCCTCCCTGCCCCCAAGTCCTGCATCCACATCCACCTAACAAACAAGTAGTAGGGGACACATCCCAGCTCTGCCTCATAGGAAGTGCACTCCCTGCCATGTTGCTGCTCCTCCGTTCTTCATCTGTAAAATGGGGACAATAACAGTGTCATAGAAAGGAGTCAATCAGTATGTGCAAACTGCTCAGAAAGGTGCCTGAGATATAACCCATGCTCAGTAAAGATTTGTCATTCCATCCCACAAGACCCAAGTGCAGAGATCTCCCCTGATCAGCTCATTTCTCCCTTTGAGCTGTTGCAGTACTCATGTGGGTATTGACTTTTTCCTAACTTCATCCATTTTGCTACTGTTCATTGGATTCCCTCAAAGATAAATGAAGGAGGGCGCTGGCCCCAAGGAGCTCCAGCGGGAGGACAAGGAAACAGCTCATCAAAATGCAAAATAAAGCTGGGTGTGGTGGTGCATGCCTGTAATTCTAGCAGTCAGGAGGCTGAGACAGGAGGATCACAGCAAGCTTGAAGCCAACCTGAGCTAAATAGCAAGACCCTGTTTCAAAAAAAAGAAAGAAAGAAGGAAAGAAAGAAAGGAGGGAGGAAGCACCTAGGGCTGGAGATGCCAGGGCTAACTAGGATTGGTCAGGCAGCTCCTGTAGGGGGAGTTCACTGAACAGCGTCTCAAAGGATGACTATGTGTTAGGTGGAGAAAGGAAACAGGGGCTCCTTAGACTGGGAAACAGCACATGCAAAGGCCCCAGGCTACAAGAAGGCCTGGTCCTTTAGAAGATCTGCAGGTCTAAATGAAACCTGGTATCGTAGGTCAAAGCCTGAAACAGAAACAGGGCAATACTAGAAAAACTGGTGAAATCTGAATAAAGTCTACAATCAGTTAATAGCAGCAAATCAGTACTGACTTCCTGATTCTGCCAACCATATCCTGGTTATATAAGAATTTAACATCAGGAGAAGCTGGGTAAAGAATATGGAAGAACCCTGAAATATCTTCACACCTCTCCTGTAAATCCAAAATGATGTTGAAATTAACAGTTTTCTTTTTTAACAGTAGACTCTGTCTGGAGGGTAACAGGAAGTTAGCGAAGGGTGTTATAGCCAAGGTGCAACTGGGTTGGAGGAGTCTATTACTCAGACTGCTCTGAGAGACTGGAGAAGGCAAGGCCGGGCCTAGTGAAAGCACCCTGATCCAGGAGGCTGTGGGATTGGAGAGAAGTGGGCAGAGCTGAGAGCTTATCAAAAGGTAGAGTTTAAGAAGCTTGGTTTTGATTGGATAAGGAAGTGAAGGGGAGGCCTGAGCCCAAGAAGATACTTCAATTGTGAGCACCAGGATTCTCTGATTGTAGGTGACAGAAACTTAATCAAACCATAAGGGAAAAGAGCTAATGTGCTACCCATCCATCCCCACCCTGAAAAGGCACCAAAGAAACCAGAGGTGCCATTGACCCCAGGGATTAGGACATGGGGCTCAGGGTACCCTCTCTCCTCTCGGTGTCCTGGTGCTGTCCTCTCAATTCAACTGCAAAGAGCTCAAAGCTCAAGTCTTTAAAGCCTCCAACCTGCCAGGGAAAAATACTTCTATCGGCTACAGTTAGAGAAGTCCAGGAAGAGCTCTGCTGGGGCAGGTTTGATGGTATCCATCTCTAGACTCAGCCTGGCCTTGGCCTTAGGGACTATAATCAGCCCACCTTAGATGTTTCCCACCCCTGGAGGGGAGGTAAAACTACAATGAGAGAGGAACAGTTACTGCACCTGCAGCAGAAAGAGCTTGCAGATCTGGGTGTTTTGACACTCGACTGTAATCTCAGCTACTCAGGAGGCTGAGGAGGGAGGGTTGCAAGTTTGAGACCAACCTGGGCAACTCAGACAGACCCTGTCTCCAGATAAAATAAAATGGGAATGAGGATGTAGCTTTGTGGGTGGGGGGTTGTGGCCCAAAGAACTAAAGGAAGGGAGACAGAAAAGATAGGTAAAATGATAGATGCAATGTCATTTCCCAAGAAATTAAGGGAGAGGCAGGTGGGAGAGATGGAGCAGGAAAGAAATGAGGTTAGTTCTGGATGCACAGAATTCATGGAGCTTGGAGGCCAACAGGAGAAGCCCCACAGGCTCCGGGAGCGTCCTGTATATGACCTGCACTTGGCTGGCCCTCCCTGCCCCTTCCTCCCTGGCTCACTGATCTGCCACTTCTCACTCAGAGCAGAGTTACCTGCTCAGGCTGCTCTGAGCTTCGCTGGAGGACAGAAAGCAAGAAGAGGGCGCTGCTGCCTGTCCTGGCTCTTGTCTCCTTCCTCTGCCCAAACTTGGCTGTGGGTCCCCCACAACCTGGGCTCACACTCTCTCTCCCCAGGGATTCAAGTCAGGAACAACAGCCCTTAAGAAGGGACGGGGGCAGAAGACAGTTGGCCACAGCTTGAGATGAGGGGTGGTGTGGGGAGGTTTACGCTGCTGGGCGGGGCGCACACAGGTTAGAGTAAATCGCTGCCCCCAGAATATCTTCCACCATAGTGAGGGGCAAGACCGTAGGCTCTGGAGTCAGAGGCCCAGTTCCTACTGATCGACCACGTGACCCTAGGTAAATTACTAAAACTCCCTCGGCCTTTCTTTTCTAGACTCCAGTATGGTAAGGGTAATCCCACTTTATGAAGTCTGGCAGATTCTGGCTTCCTTCTCTTCATAAGCTACTGTGTGTGCCACATGTGGCAGTGATTAGAATGAAGGCGACACCAGGTCAGGGACAACCCCTGGCAACATGTCCTGTTTGTGCACCTTTCTGGAACTCTGAAGAAATGGCTGGACAGTTGCACGGATACACTGGTGAATGAATGAATGATGGACAGGAGTGGTTGCCTAAACGGATGATGGATGGATAGATGGGTAGATGGACAGACATTTTGTTGGATGGATGTTTGGCTTCGTGATGGGTAGATAACTGGATGGATGGATGGATGGATGGATGGGTGATTGCTGTCAAACGGATGGATAAGTAGATGGATGAGATACCGGACGATGTAACGTATCTCCTTCTTCTTTCTGAGTTCATAGGTCAATGGAGAATAAAGACACAGAAACAGATTATTATAACAGAGGGAGGCAGAGAATCAGCTCTGGTGGGCTAAGAGTAAGGGCAAGGAATTAGCCTTTTAGAGCAGAGAAGTGATAATGAGGGTATCCCCTACCTTCAAGGAGCTCACAATCTAGCTGAAAATCTGAATTAGTCATTTCAGACTCTTTTTAAAACTGATTCCGGTGTCAGTAAATCTGTAAATAGAACCATTAAGTAAACAAGGTGTTTTTTAAAAGGCAGTGAGCTCCAATGTACAATAACTCCTGATTCAAAATATCATTTTCTCCTTGGAACAACCTCAATGTTAATTCCCCAAATTTGTCAGAACACACACATTTCTTTGTTCCTGCTGCTCAGCCTCACCTCCTCCCTGGTGCCTGTGCTACCACGACGGGGAAATAAATACACGAACACATCTCCACCACACACACCCACCACCCTTGTGCTGCAAGGTGAGTGGGCCAGAGCTCTGCTCGACTCCACCATCGTCCCAGCAGGCAATCAGAAGGGGAGGAACACGCATCCCCAAGCTTGTGCATGGAGACAGTGACAATGACCTCCTCATTAGTGGTTTAGGTTCGAGGTTTTCAGTCTTAAATGGGAAATAAATCAGGGCATGAAATTTGAAAAACACCCAACCCAGAGTAATTAAATGAAGCCCAGAAGAAGCTCTGGCCCCAGCTCAGCCAGCACCAAGTACTGTACGGCTTCAGCTCCCTGTCTGTGCAGCAAATAGATAAGAGGATGAGTTCTTCCTCCTGCTGTCCTCCTCTTCCTACTCCTCTTCAACTTTTTTCCTGAGTTACCTGCTTGCTTGCTTGCTTGCTTGCTTGCTTGCTTGCTTGCTTGGTTAGTTGACTTGTTTGCAGTCCTGGAGCTTGAACCCAAGGGAGCACAGAGCTACATCTCCAGTTGTTTTTTAAAATTTTATTTTGTTACAGTGTCTCACTAAGATGCCCATGTTGGCCTAAAACTTGAAATCCAGCCTCAGTTTGCCAAGTAGCTGGAACTACAGATGTGCGCCACTGTGCCTTGTGGACCAGATGATTTCTGAACTGTCTCTCAGGCTTGATATTCAGTACCATTCGTACAGTATTTTCATTGTAGGTTTAAAAATGAAGAGATTGCAAGAATTTTCCAAAGACTTAGCTGGCTTGAGGTAAATCCCTTCCATTCTCTGTGTCTCTATTTATCCTCTGACGTAGCAAGCTGACCCTGCTGGCCTCAGCGTACTGCTGTGGGGCTGACTGAGACCATGTCTGTGAAGATGCTTTACGAAATATAAAACTCTGATCTCAGGAATGAGGAGATGCCTTTTTGGTCATTCAGGGGATGAAAGAGAAATAATCAAAAGCCCGGTAAACCTCCACATAGAGGCGACCTTCACCTTACCAGCTAGGGAAGGGTCTTTAGAGGCCCACTGCTCACCTTTGGGCAGGAAACTAAGGTCCAGAACAGTTCTTGAGCCAGAAGTAGCATATGAGGCTGGAATTCAGTTCTCATCACAACCAGGACTCAGTCACAGCCCAGATCTGGCCAGAACCTGGGTCATGCCGGGGTCTCAGGTCATCTAAGGCCCCCAGTTTCCCGTAAGGCGACATGAGATTATGAATCCTTCCTCCCAGCAGTTTTCACAGCTGCGCCATCCACATGTGAAGCAATGCTCAGGCGAAGACACCCACCCTGGTGGCAGCAACAATGGTGTGACATTGGCAGCTGGGGAGTGGGTGGCCTAGCGAGGTGTTGTTTTCTACCAAGATGCTGGCACGCTGGGGCCTGCGAAGTCTGCTGCTGCCGTGCTACTATCCTGGCTGCTGGTATGATCAGGAATAGGGGACCTCAGAGCAAGTGGCAATGATCCAGAGCCATCTTTGGCTACAATCCTGGCCAGGAAGGGATGTTCACTGCTTACTGCCCTTTGCTGACTGCCTGTCACCAGCCAGACCCCATGTGGTAGCCAAAAGCACAGATTCAGGAACCAGGTGCCTGTGTTCAAATCCAACTTCTGCCTCTGCCTCCCCGTGTGTCTGCAAGAGAGATCTGGTCTCTTTACTCCACAGCTGGCGATGTGTAAGAGCAGTTCCACTGTGATGTCCTCATCACAGAGCTGTTAGCAGGGTGACATGGGCCAGGCAAAATGCTGTCATTGGTTGAATTCCTGAAAAACAGCTTTCAAGATAAGCATTTGCTCTTAAAGAGGCTCATCAGGGCCAGGTCTGGATCCAGCATGTATGGGGGGTGAGGAACAGGTGGACCCAGCCACGGAAGACCCGAACCTGCTCTGCTGTGGTCGCAAATGGGAGCCCAAGCAGGACCACCCTTCGGATTCTCCCATGCTAAGGCCAGAGGGCTGCACCCGAGAGAGGGTGTGACTTTGACTCAGGCTGAAGACATTCTAGGGTATCACTCAGGGTAACACTCCTGGAAACTGCGGGGTGAGTGTAGGTCCCCCAAATGAGGACCTCAGCAGTGCCGAGCACCATCCAGTAAAAGGGTTTATGGCTCAGTAAATATGAGCTGTTAATGTCTTCATCATCACCACCACCACCACCATTACCACCACCATCGTCACCACCACTATCATCACTATGACAGTCATCACCACCATCAGTACTGTCATCATCACCACCATAGTCACCATTACCACCACTGCCATCACCACCACCACCACCACCACCATTTACTTGTTTAACTCTCAAAGCCACCTTGAGGAGAGCATGCTGTTAATTCTGTTTTACGGACAAGGCAGCGGAGGCTGTGAGAGCCTGCCTGACATGCCCAAGGCTGCACAGCTTGTACATGGCAGAGCCAGCACTGGGAAGCTGCTCTTTCTCCAGTTCCTGTTCCTGTTCGCTGCAAGATGAAAGTCTGTTCATCCTTCCTTCCAGGGCTGGAGAGATGGCCATTCAGCTCCTCTGTGGAAAGAACTCTGTCCCACTAGGGCAGCCAGATCCTGCACTGAGGGACTCCGTTCTAGAGACAAATTCTGTCTCTCCAAAGCTTCTACCCACTGAAGCCCTGGATCCATGCTAGAGAAGTCAAGTTCCCCTCACACAATCCAACCATGACTGTGTCCTCTTCCAGGGTAAGAGAATAGAGCTCCACCAGGTAGGATATTAAAAGACCTGAGTCTTTTTCACAGAGACACACACAGCTCTGGAATGTTCCTGACCAGATACCTTCCCAGAGAGATGCTGCTTGGAAGCCATCAAGGACTCCAAGGGGTATCTGAACCCCTCTACCTCACACACTAGGCCTTTCTTTCCATCACACCAGCGTGTTTCCACCCCACCCTGACTGCTCTCACTCCTTCTGCAGAGACCGTTCTCTCTTCCGGCTCTTCCTTCCCTTTGTCTCCTCTCCTGGTTTCCCCCCATTCACCTTCGGGCTCCAGCTTAGACATCAGCGTCCTCAGGAAGCCTTCTCTGACCTCCCAAACCCACGCCAGGGCTCCTCAGGGTCTCCAGGACCCTGCGCTTGCCCTTTTCCCAACACAGCAGGGGTTCATGAGAGCAGGGGTTACACCTTCACTGCACCTAGTATAGCATGAGGCCTCAGTCTGTAACTTAAAAAGGTGGAACGAAGGAAGGAAGGAAGGAAGGAAGGAAGGAAGGAAGGAAGGAAGGAAGGAAGGGACAAAGGCACGAAGGAATGGACAGACATTTGGTGTGTTTACCCCAATCCCCTGGAGCTGATCTAAAAAGAAGAGCCCAGATCCAAATCTTGACTTCCTCAAGCCAACCAGCGAGAAGTAAATCTATCCCCAGAGAGGGAGATTGAAGCAGTCCTAAAATCACAGTCTCTAAGAGCTCTTAAAAGCTAGATGAAGCCAGAGGAAGAAAGTGAGACCCAAAGAGGGTCCAGGAGTCACACAAGGGCACACAGCAAGCTATGAGCCAAGCTTTCTTGGCTGCTCCACTCAACCGTCCTTCCCAACCCTCATAAATTCCCCAGCATCTCTCCCCCAACCCCTTTCAGTAGTCAGTGGAAGACACATCTTTTCTCCTGGTTCCTGTCACCTCTGACTCTGGCTTGCGTCCTGTGCTCCTTTCTCCTCCCTCCTCGCCCCTTGCCTCTCTGGCTGCCCAGCTCTGCAGGGCAGGCGTGTGGGAGGCTGGCACTAGGGAGGCTGCAGGTTGGAAATAAATTCTAATCAAACACAGAATCATTTCGTCTTCTCCCAGTGCTCTGAGGACGGCGTTCTTGCCGGGTTATTACTCATCTGTTCGGAGAGAACTCTTCTGAGGCTTTGCAGAGCCAGGGGGGATGTTGCAGGGTTGGGAGGATAAAAATCATCTCTCTTTTCCCCTAGGCTGGTTCCTGCTTTTATTATCATCTCTCTCTGCCTCTCATTAGGGCAGGACTTTGAGGAGATGGATTTTACTTCGCCTTTGTCTCTTCATCTTAAAGACACAGGATGCTGGGGTGCTGAGTGACAAAAGCCCCAAAGCAGAGGACAGTCAAAGATGGGACAGACCAGTCCTGTACACAGAGAGGAGGAGACAGGAAGGGCTACAGGAAGTGAGTTCTCACAGCCTTTCCCAGAAGCAGGGACCAGAGGAGCTGGGGTAATCATTTAGTTATTGCGGCGGACTCTGATCTCCAGCACATAAGCCACCTCTACCAGGTCTGTGCCCCCCACATGGACCTGGAACCCAATCCCCTCTCTGCTCACAGCCGCCACACCTCTGTAGCTCTCACTGGGTCTTTCTCTGTCTGCCGGGGTAACCCCTCCCACATCTGGGTCCCATTTCCAGTCTTCTCCTGCCCCACAGTTCCTCCTCCACCCAGCAGCACAAGTGAACCTCGGAAGAAGCATCAAGCTCCACTGCCTGCCTTGAACTTCTCTGCTGCAGCCAGATTCAAATCCAGCTCCCCATGTGCAAAGCTCCCCCTGCCATGGCTCCTGTACCCTCCAGACTTTTCCTCCGCCTCTCTCCCATCTCCACACTCTAGCCATCCTGCCTTCCTCCCTTCCCTACAGTGACTCAACCCTCTTCCCCAGGCCTTGTTGCAAGTGTCACTTCCTCAGAGGGGCCCTTGCCACCCACCTGCTCTAAGGGGACACCCCACCAAGTATCACTGCGGTCCTCAAGTCCCACTGTATCTCTGAGCTCTCCCTGCACTGCATCAGTACAATGAACACAGTGCAGCTAACCAAGCTTGTTCCCCAAAATACCCTTCCCTGGTGGTGCCAGGGTGGTGTGGGGGCACCAGAGATATTTGTGTGAGATTTGGTAAGTGGGAGGGAAGCAGTGAAGCTATGTGTGTTGATTGTGCTCTGCACATTGGAGCAGAGCTCTGACCCATCCTAGTGGCAAGAGATCACACCTAAGCCCGAAGGCTCGCCAGCCCACCAGCTCTGCTTCTTCCCATTCCCCAGCCTGGACAAAGGTGTGTGCAGCTCCATGGCGAAGGGCACCAGCCCCTCCAGCAGGTCAGCTCAAGCACTGAGGTTGGAGGTGACAAGAGATGCACTCAGGTTCCTATTTGTCCTTGCTCCTGCCACATCCATCTTTCCCTCCTGGCTGACTTACCCCAACTCTGTGCCAGATGCAGGGGCAGCGGCCTGCACTGGCCACAAATCCCTGCCCCTGAGTAAGGTCAAAGCCCCCAAACCAACCCCTGATTCTGTGCCATTCAGGATGTGGCTATAGGCCAGATGGAAGACCACAGGGTATCCTCTCCATTTCAGGCCTCATCAGCGCTGGAAGTCGTTTCCATGCACATGTGCTCATTGCTTTTCTCAACACGCTACTTCGTAGAAACCATGGCGGCAGGGTATCACCGTCTCTTCCCAGTGTCGTGCCCAGCACAGAACAGCACCTGGTGCGCAGCAGTTACGAGGAGTAGGGGAGAACTATTAGCTGGCAGGGTTTAGTGACAAAGACACCACTGGAGACATATATATAAAAAATGATCAAGCAGCATGGAATGTGTGCGTCCCTATTTCTTGCATAGCAACAAAGAAATCCATTCGTCCAGCTTCAAACAGCATTGCACCCAAAGCCATCCCCAGCCCTACACGCACCCGCCTCCTTCTCACCGCCTGTCTCCTTCAAAGAGCAGCCCAAGCTCTCCAACTCTCCCACCACAGCCACGGAGGTGGCTGTGCCCAGGCTCATCAACGCCCAACTGGCCACACCTAGGTCTCCCCTAATTTTGTTAATGAACACCCCTTCTTCAAGCTCTCATCCCATTCCCTTTTCTCCCATCTCTCAGAGCACACCCCCAGCCTCCAGTCCTTACTTCTTGTCCCACAGATACCCCAGTCCCCTGCATTCATTCTCCTCTTCTTCCTCCTGCTTCTCTGTACCCCTCCTGGCTCCAGCCCAGGCAACAAAACACCTAGCCCATCATTTGATACATTGCCCACAAAGTTATAAATTTAAACAGGGCCTGGGTTCCATCCACTTTCCTGAGTCTTCATTCCCAGTGGTCTGAGGGAACTGTGACATTGTGACAGTTTCTGGACACCGAGGCACAAAGTGGATGTGGTCCAATGCAAGTGTGTGCTCTTCATTATCAGTTTCAGCTTACTAATCCCACTGTGGCTGTGAACAGACCCTTGGGATGGGGAAGGACAAGCCTGAAACCACAGGACCAGTCACCCACAACACCCACAGAGCCCAGCAGCCACAAGAACTTACATGTTTTCCAAATGAATACATGTGTGATTTGGCACGTGAGGGGCAAATCATACATGACCCTAAAGAGAGATCTCATAATGAAACGACTTTCTGCAAATTCAGAACCCAGGGATGGGGGCTGGGATACTTGGTAGGAAGTCAAAGCACCCATTCAGGGCAGAAACACTGAGATCCAGGCAGTGGATGACATAAATCCCCACGGGAGGAAGTAAGGGAGGGAGAACCCAAGCAATGGTGATAGAGACCCCAAGGGATATCAGTGTAGGCGAAGTCTTACAAGACTTCCTGCAAGGTCCTCAATAATTAGACCCAGGGGAGGACAATCAGATGCCAATCAGTCCTAGACCACTCTACAGCAGTATAAGGTGCCCCTAGACACCTGTCACAGCCAGCTGAGGGCTGCAGCTGCAGAGATCACAGCCCACTTTAGAGCCTCTCTGCATCCCAAGCTACCTTGGCTCCGCTGGGAGTGGAGGGTGGAAGGAAGCCTGCCAAAACTTAAAGCCCCTACAGTGATTCTCATACTATCATGATGCCTGACAGTTCCATGTACCCTCCCAACTGTTCTATCTCCACCTAACAAATAAGGGAACTGAGGTTCTGAGATATTAAATGACTTGTTCAAGGGCATAGAACTAGCAACAGGTTTGGCCATATATGAACCCAGACCTATTAACTGGGACCTTACCCATCTCCCCTCCATTCCAAAATGCTGTCTTTTAAAAAAGCTGGAATCTAGACCCAGCTGAAACCCACAGTAAAATAGTTCAGTCAATACACACAGTTGATACTTAAACAACATGAGACTTGCACACAAGACGACCGAATAATGCAGTCAGTCTTCACAATAGGTAGTTTCATTGTGCACAGTAAATGCTCTTACTATATGCACAGCAAGGTGCAAGCATGACCTGGAAGAGGTGTCACAGGTACATGTTAGTGCCCACCAATCCATTTACACAGGGTTCATTACAAGTTGTCATCTAACACGAAGCAGAATTCTGGAGACAGGTACATTTGATGGGCAGGTGGTTGAACGACAGGGCTCAAGAAAGAGTGGAGAACAGGCCTAGGAAAGACAATGCAGCAGAGAACCAGGGCAGGGAGGGTCAAGGTGCTGGGGACAAAGAGGGATGCCAGGCACCAGGCTGGGGCTTATGGATGAGTTTTGACAATGACTCCATTTGACCATAGCCCCAACCCTGGTGAGAGAAATCCCAGTGGTACTAACAAAGGTGGTAACGGTGCTCAGTGGCTTGCCCTTTCTGCAACCTCCTGTGAAACTCCATCTGGGCATTAGACCCCTCCTCTCTGTGCCACAGCAACCGCCACTTGCCCTTACGACCTCAGTGTCTGTTCACTTGCCTTCTTTCCACACCACAAATGATTGAAAACCAGATAGTCAGGATCTAGAGTCCAATTATTTATCCACCACTATACTACTTCACAACAGGTGGATGAATGGACAGAGGGACGGATGGATGGACAGATGGATGGGATGGATAGACGGGTAGATGGTTGGGTGACCAGATGGGTGGATGGATATATGGGTAAAATTTTGGGGGATGAGGAGGAGAGAGGTGATAAGATTTTAACAATAGTGGTTATCATGATCATTTAAACCGAAATCTCAGTACAGATTGGAAAAAAAAAAAAAAACTAAATTGAGTTCTAGCATAGAACCCTAGAACAGGGATCATCCTTCCCAAAGCCCAGAGCTCATGAAAGTCTCAGTAGAAAGGCCCCAAAGGATCTACTGGTTTTTATTCCTTAGAGGTGATGTCCATCCTTTCCCATCCCCGTCTTCACCTCCACACACACACACACGCACACACACATGCACATGCACACCACACAAGGCAGAGTTACACACATTGGCTGTGACTGACCCAAATCCAGTGGAAGAAGCTACTGAACACCTACTACATGCTTAGCACTAAGGTTGCTAACCAGCTGGCCCGCTGGCTGGCTTTCCCTGCCCAGCTGCTGGCCTGGCTGGCTGACCAACAGAGCCTGTATCCGCTTACACAGCAGCTGGCCTTTCCTTCCCTGTAAATGTCCTAGTCTCCCTGGACAGAGAGAGAGAGATGATGATGATGATGACAAGGGTGGTCAGAACGACTGTTTCATTTCTGAGGTTCCCAGTTCCCTGCCTGGGGAATTGTCATCAGGTAGTGACAGTTTATGGTGGTGGGTATTGAACCAACATGGCTATTTGTTTCAATAGGCATCATATAAAATCATTAAGTAAACAGATGAGAGACACAGGCACAGCCTGATCTGTTTAAAGAAAGATTACCTGGGTGCTACCATTCCAGTAAAGAAAAATACTGGCATGGGTGTGTTCCCAGAGCATCTGGAGTGCTAATTATGGCGGTGACTCCCTGTGGTCACCCCCTTCTGTCCAAAACAAGTGCTCTCGAGCCTGTCTTCCCACTATTGTTATTTGGGGGAAAATAAACCTTACTCTTTCATCATGATAAAAATAATACATCCCCATCATAAAATATTCAGAGAAGGCTGGGGACACAGCTCAGTGGTAAAGTGCTTGTGCGGTGTACACAAAGCTCTGGGTTAGATCCTCAGCACTATGAAAAAAAACAGAATAAAATATTTAGGGAATCCAGGGAAGTGAAGGGAAAAAGAAAGTGAAAATTCTCCATGGTTCCACATCCAAGAGTAGATACTATTAATATTTTCTTCCAACATTTTTATACATATTTACATATCTGAGATGACAATAATCATTAATAATAACTGAATCCCAAGAATATACATTAGATATTATTTTAAGTGCTCAGCAAATAGTCACCTATTTAATCCTCCCAACAACTCTTGAAAGTGGGACTGTTATTCTACCAATTTCACAGATGAACAAACTGAAGCATAGATATATTAGCTTGCTTGAGTTCATGGCCAGCAAGTGGCAGGGCTGGAATCCAAACCCCTTCAATATTGTGTCACCTATCATAGGTACAATTTATATTTTCCTCTTTGTCTTGAACATATGACATAGGCACTTCCCCAAGTCACTGCAGGAGCAATCTTAACTTCAATCTTTCGGTTGTTTGTTTTGGTGCTAGAAATCAAACCCAGAGCCTCACGTGTGCTAGGCAAGTGGTCTGTCACTGAGGTATACCCCAGTCCCTGAAACATTATTTTTTTTTAATGGCCACCAAATATTTCAGTGGAGTCTAGCTTAGTCATGCCAGTGTTCTGGATATCTTTTATTTGGATTGTCAGTATTCTATGCATCAACAGTACAGTAGTAAAGAAACTTTCATAGAAGCAAGCCACTTGGGCACTGATGGGGACATACCCATTTCATCAGGACCCTCAGGCAAAGCTGGCCCCAGCACCCCACTGAGCCTTGAAGCCAACAACTCCTGGCCTCTTCCCTGTCTCCCCAGGGACAAAAAGCCTGGAATCAGCACAGCTGCAGAGACTCCCACTCAGAACCAAATATATCACAAACATATCCACGTCTGCCTGGGGTGAGACAGTGTGGGGAGTCAGCCTGTGTTAGGGTCCACCTAAGCAACACACCTGAATCTCCCTGCCCATCCAGTGACAAGTTTCCTGTGAGGATCAGATGACAGTTGCTTAGAAGGCTTTTGAAACTAGAAAACTACATATGCAAGAGATTGTTGTTATTATAACATTAATTCCACAGCATTCCCCAAGGAACTGCTATGTGCCTGGCATTTGTGTGAAGCCCTGGGGATACAGAGACAAACAGAGAGCTCAGGCAACTGCCCCAGAGGGAAGCGTGGTCTGATGGAGGAGGAGACATCAATGATACACAGGAGACCCATTGCTGGGACAGATGGCAGCACCGGACTGTAGCGGGGACCCAGTTCAGTGACAAGGAAGGCTTCCTGGAGGAGGTGTCATCTCAACTGCCAGCAGGATGATGCATAGGAGCTGGCTTAATGGGAAGGGTGGGGGGCTTGGAGAATGATGGATATTAAAGTGCAGAGGATATTAAAGTACAAATTTTTGCCTTCTGGAAAGAGCAGCGTGGCCAGGAGAGAGATGGTGCCCTGTCAGCTTTGCTGTCGGTGATCTCTGTAACAGTCTAGAGGACAGAAAAGGAGCCATTCCCAAAGAGTGGGATTGAAGCAGTATCTTCTACTTTGCAGCATAAAGGTAGCCCAGTGTAATGGGAAGGGACCCACCGCAGTCTGTCCCCACCTCACGGAGCAGTCCTTAAAGGCCACCAGGCCTCCATCTAGCCATGGTCCCCTTCCTCTAATACTCTCCATTGTACCTCTCTACCCTAGGGCTCCCCCAAAACTCAAACTTGAAAATGGAGCCTCAGGAAGATCAAGGAATCAACCTGCTGTTTACTGAGCACATACTAAGTGCTAAGAAGTTACCAGAATTACCCCTTTCCAGCAACCCTCTGAGTCTAGACGTTCAATGTTGGTGGAATTTTACAGATGAGGTTAAGTAAAATAACAAGGCCAGGTCACTCATGGAATGTATATTGAGGCTTCAAGTTAATGGAGACATCAAAGGGAAATCAGGATGAATCATTGGTCTGCAGCTTCCTCCTGAGTGCCTTCGGACAAATGAGCACTTTTGTAAAGTTTGAGTAGGAAAGACAGGGGCTGCAGAGGGCGGGGGCTCACTGAGATGTGCACCCAAAGCATGCAGCCTGTGTGGCAGCTGTCTTAGACCAAGCCAGCCTTCCCCTATGCCCACCCACTCCCTGAGGCTGGTGCTACAGCTGGTTGAAGTGAATCTCCACATTCATCACAGAAGTAGATGCGGCCAATTACAGGCACTAGGCATGTCATTTTGTTGACTGAGCTGTCTTGTCACTCAGACTCCAAGATGCAATTCTTTCCAGCTCAGCTAGGACTCCAGGGAGACCCACCCCCTCTTCCTGTCACCCTCTGGGTGTCTCACATCTGCCCTCACAGCCAGGAGCCCCTCTCATCCAGTGAGAAGAACACAGCCAGGTTCCAGTAGCCCCCAGAAACTGCCCAGGATCTTTCCCAGACCCCACCAGAAAGCAAGAGAGAAGTCCTTGCTGTGTGACAGCTGACAAGACCCTTAGCCTTTCTGTCCCTCAGTTTCTCCATAATTTCAGGAGACCTGTGAATACAATGAAGTGACCGATTTCCTCCTCAGCAAACATTTATTTAGAGACTATTTTAGAACAGCAGCAAACAAGATGGGCATTGTCCTCAACAAGCTCCCACCCTCTCGTGCCTCTGTTTCCCCATCTGCTACACGAGGATTGTACTAGTGCCCATCACACATGAGGATTACATAAATTAAACATAAAGAATTTAGCACAGGGCCTGAGGCCTCACACATGCCCCTACAGGCCTTTAATAGGAGCCGTAGTATTCTAGTATTCTTCCTGGTCGATAAAGATCAAATGAGGTAATAGGAGCAAAGCATTTAAGGTTGTGACTGTGTGACTGCACCCCATAAACATGAAAGCTATTTCCTCAAGCAAGAGAGAGAGGGTGACAGGCACGGGCAACACAGTGACTTGCCCTAGGTCTCACTGCCATGCTTGTGTTAGCCAGGCTCTGAAATAGGACTTCTTAACCTCAGCACTTGAGGTTTGGGCTGGACTCTCCCGGGCCCCTGCCTGGCACTGTGGGATATTTAGCAGCACCCCTGGCCTCTGCCCACGGATAGCAATAGCACTCGCTCCTCTCACACACTGTGACAATCAGAAATATCTCCAGACATCGCCAAGTTCCCTGACAACCAAACTACCCGCAGCTGAAAACCACTGCTACAAAGTGACCTTTGAGCTCATACTCCAGTAAACCCCAAGACCTGACCCTAGCTCCCCTTCCTCCCAATCTGAACACCATGAAAGCCTTACTCCTACCACTCCCCAAAGGACTTGCTCTTTTTCCAGCAGATGCCAACCTATGTCCCCTGCTCAAGATCTTCCTGCATCGGAAGGGGTCATTATGCCTACTTGGTCGGCACAGAGGCCTCTGGGGCCCAGGTGGCCCTTAGGGAAGCCTCATTGGCCACAGGCTCAAGGAGCACCAGGCCTGGATCCCAGCAGGGGGTAAGAATTGAAATTGTGAGCCAGACCCAGGTTCAGTTTCCACTTCTGGGTGATTCCTGAGTAAGGGTCCGTGACTCAAACTCTCCGGGCCTCAGTTTCTTCATCTGTGAAACAAGGAGAACATGTAACACTCCTAACTGATGGACTCGCCGAGAAGGAAAACAGGCAACCTACGGGGGCCTTAACGCCAGGGAGCCTGGTAAATAGGAAAGCACAGAGAATCCTAACACTGTGCTCGGATCTAGTGCAGAGGCCACTCCTCCGTATCACCTGTGGGGCTGGGTCAGCAGTCCTGGAAGCACTCGGGACAGGAATTAGCACCCCAGTGTCACAGAGGAGGACGCTCGAGGTTCACAGGGGACCAGAGCAGCGCCATAGAACCTCAGCTTCCAGTGCAGGGCTCCCCGCTTCCAGCACACCGGTGCTGGGGGCAGGCGGGGAGGAGCTGAGAAGTGCTGCCCAGGTTCCCGCAGGGCCTAACGCTGGAGCTTCCCCTAGAGGGAAGGAGGCCTTGGGAAGCAGGATGTGAAGACGCCGCGGGGGCAGGGAGGGCAGGGCGGAGGGAGGCCGCCGCGGGGGAGGCCGCCAGACACCGTAAATAATTCACACAGACGGACTGGAGATAGCGCGTGCGTGGGGGATTGGGTTCAGGTCCAGGAGGCTCAGACCGCTGCAGGGGACTTGCGGTCTCCCCGTCTGAGAGGGGAGAGTTCGCGCGGCTCCGGCTGCCAGGAAAACACAGCCCCAGGTGCCGGCTCGGTGCCACTCCCTGCCGCGGAGGGAGGGAGCTCCCCGGAACTGCCCCGCGGGGCAACCCGCCCGCTGCCGCCTCCGCCCGGCCGTCTCCAGGGCAACCGGCTGGCCCGGGCTGGGGTTCCCGGCCAACCCAATCCTCGGCCTCCCCTCCCCCGCGGGGCCCGGGCGCCCCGGGCTCCCCTCCCTGCGCTCCAGGAGCCTCGGAGTTTCCACCGGCCAGAAGCAGCAGAAAATCTTGCATGACCCCCCACCCCGCCCTCTGTGGGGGCAGCGACCACCGGCTCCGCCCGGGTTTCAGTCCCGGCTCCACCGCTGCACAGCTGTGGGATCCGTCGAAGGAAGGTGACCTTTTCCCTCTGGGAGTCTCGGTGTCCCTGACCTGTAAAACGGGGTAATCGCAACACGGGGTGGTTGTGAAAATTAAATGAACTGAAATCAAAAAGTGCGGAACAGTGACTGGCCTAGAGCCAGCACGGAGTAAATATTGCTTTCCACATTGAGAAATGGAGTCCCGGAGAGACAGAATACTCGCCGGAGAGGACGGCCACACGGCAGCCTTGCTTACTGGCAGATCTGGGGTTGGAACGCAGACGCGAATCCTTCTCTGAGACACTTAGGGAGGGTGCTGGCCGCCTGCTATTGGGTTCCCCCAAGGGTTGCCAACACTTCCTGTGGGCTCACGTCCCACCCCCACCTCTTAAAGTTCACATTGAACAGTCATTGATCTGGCACTGAGGTCCCTGAACCGGAAGGGGCCTGGCTTTGGCCAGCGGTCTCCCCAGTGCCAAGCACAAGCCCCGCCCCCTCCAAGCCTGCCGAGTTGTTGAATGAATATAGATTTAATTAATTCCTTAATCTCGTCCACTGAGCACTCTCCCAGAGCAATCCCTTGAAGCCCTCGGCCTCCCGGCTCTCTGCCTTACAGGACGCCTCTCACCTTGACCATCCTGTCTCCTCTGCCTGACCCGCCACTCCACCCCACCCCATCACCATTCTGTTAGGATTTCCCATGGCCCGCGTCCCAAACTGTCCTCCCTTCAGCCTGGCCTCCCTAACTTCCTTCCTCTCCTTAGTGACCCTTTGTCCTCAGAAAAGCTGTTTCTGGGTCGAGGACCCTCCTCTAGGCTCCAGGAGTGTGTGCTTACCCGGGGTTGGGGACAGGTCTCTAACGTAAGGGACAACAAAGTAAGCCAAATCCCATGGCAGAGCCTGAGGGAAATGGGTGGGGGCCCATCGCCGGCGAGGTGGGGATGGAAGATACCCAGTGGCTGCCTCCCACTGGGGAGGTGGGGGTGGGAGGCCTTCGGACACAGGATCTCTGTCCCCAGGGGCCACCCCACAAGCTCCATTCCAGCTGCCAGGTTTCCTCGGTTACCGGCAGTCACCGGGGATTTATTTTTGCATATGGTTTGGGAGAATCTGCTGCTGGAATGACAACCTTTTTTTTTTTCCCCCTCTTCTCCTTTCCTCCAATAGGCAGATTTTATAAACCAGAGCAGCTGCCTGAAGGTTTCCAAGAAAAAAATTCTGCAGAGTTTCTAACCAGGGTGACAGATCTTCCACAGGAAGTTGCTTTTATTAATTTTTTCATCTCTCTCTCTCTC
>PVJX010015543.1:0-42287 GCA_004027295.1 Dolichotis patagonum | reverse complement strand
GACAATTAATAATCAATATCCCAGAAATCTAACATAAAAACAGAATATTAAAAGCTGTTAGAGAGAAGAGACATATCACCTATAAAGGAAAGTCTATCAGAATCACAGCAGACTTCTCAATACTAACAGTGAAGTCAAGAAGAGCATGGAGTGAAGCATTTCAGATTCTAAAGGAAAATGACTTCAAACCTAGACTGACGTACCCTGCAAAACTGTCCTTCAAAGTGGATGGAGAAATAAGAAACTTCCATGACAAAGAACAGCAGAAGAACTTCATGACCATCCAACTAACACTGCAAAGAATACTGAATGACATTCTAGATAGACATAGGAAAAAAACCACTAAGCAAGGGAAACAATTAAATGGAATGGAAAGGTAAAGAATCAACAACAAAAAGATAACATGTCTAAAGTAAACCAATATATATCAGTTATAACCATTAATGTAAATGGCCTCAATTCACCAATTAATAGAAACAGACTGGCAAAATGAATTAACAAACAACATCCAACCATATGCTGTATATAGGAAACCCATCTAACCCAAAGGAAACTCATAGACCAAAAGTCAAAGGATGTAAAATAATACATCATGTAACAGGAACCAGAAAAACAAAACAAAATAAAACAAAAACCAGGGGTAGCTGTTCTGATGCAGACAATGTGAACTTCAAATCAAACATGATTCAAAGAGATAAAGAAGTTCACTACATACTAGTTAAGGGAAAACTTCAAGAGGAAGAGATAACAATCATAAATATATGCACCAAATTCAGGAGCACTCAGTTATACAAAACAAATACTAAAGTAAATGAAAAATCAAATAAGCAATATCACAATTATAACAGGAGACCTTAACATGATATTAACACAAAGGGGCAGAACAACTAGACAGGAAATCAGCAAAGAAATAACAGAACTGAATCACACCTGTGAACAAATGCACTTGATGGATGTATACAGAGTGTTCCACCCAACAACATCAGAATATACATTCTTCTCAGCAGCACATGAGACCTTCTCTAAAACAGACCATATATTAGCCCACAGAACATGCTTAAGTAAATGCAAAAGAACTGAAGTTATTCCATTCATGTTATCAGATGATAGCACCATGAAACTAGAAATTAATGACAAAAGAAACTGCAAAAATTTCACAAACACATGTAAATTGAATAATACACTCCTGAACAATCAGTGGGTCACAGAGGAAACTAAAGAAGAAATTAAACAATATCTACAAGCAAATGAAAATACAAATACAACTTATAGGAAAATGTAGGCTGCAATGAAAGTGGTCCTCAGAGGAAAACTTACTGTGGTGAATTACCACATCAGGAAAACAGAATGAACACAGATAAACAACTAGATGCCATACTTCAAACATCTAAAAAAAGAAGAGCACGTCAAGCCCAAAGCTAAAAGAAGGAAGGAAATTAAAAGGTCAGAGCAGAAATCAATGAACTAGAGACTAAGAAAACTATACAAAGAATCAATGAGTCAAAGAGCTGGTTCTTTGAAACAATAAATAAAATTGACAAGCCACTAGGCAACCATATTTAAAAGAAAAAAAAATTCATGCAATAAGGAATTAAATGGGTGAAATTACTACAGACCCTGTGGAAACACAGAAGATCATCAATACCTATTTCAAAAAACTCTATTCTCATAGGCTTGATAACACAGAAGAAATGGACAGATTCCTAGAAACATGAATTACCAAAGCTGGGTCAAGAAGATGTAAAATTGTTGAATAGCACAATTTCAAATAACAAAATGGAAAATGTAATTAAATCCTTACCAACAAAGAGAAGCCGAGGCCCAGATGGATTCACTGTGGAATTCTATAAGAAATTCAAAGAAGATTTAATGCCAACACTCCTCAAACTCTTCAATTTTCCCTAACTCACTCCTAGAAGCAAACATTACTTTAGTACCAAAACCTGAGAAAGACCCTACCAAAAAAGAGAACTACAGGCCAGTCTCCCTAAAGAACATAGATGCAAAAATTCTCAGTACAATAGTGGCGAACAGAATGCAGTGAATCATCAAGAAGATTATACACCATGACCAAGTGGGATTCATCCCAGGAATGCAGGGATGGTTCAGCATACACAAATCAATAAATGAAATCTACCATATCAATAGAGCCCAAAATAAGAACCACATCATCATCTCTATAGATGCAGAAAAAGTTTTTGATAAAGTCCAGCACTCATTCACGATAAGAAACCTACAGAAAATTGGAATGGGTGGTTTTTACCTCAATATGACAAAAGCCATCTATGACAACCCAACAGCCAGCGTCATATTAAATGGTCAAAAACTGAAAACTTTTACTCTAAAATCAGGAACAAAACAAAGATGCCCATTATCATCACTCCTATTCAATATAGTGCTGGAAATACTAGCCAGAACAATTAGACAAGAGAGAGAAATAAAAGGAGTAAGGATAGAAAAAGAAGAAGTTCAATTATCATTATTTGCAGATGACATGATGCTCTACATAGAAGACCCCCAAAGCTCCATTGAAAGACTACTTGGTATAATAACTAAATTCAGTCATGTAGCTGGATACAAAGTCAATACTCAAAAATGAATAGCATTCTTATACACAAACAACAAACTCACTGAGAGAGAACTGAGAAGCCACACCTTTCACAATAACATCCATAAAAATGAAATACTTAAGAATCAATCTAAAAAAATAAGTAAAAGATCTATTCATGGAAAATTATAATACCCTAAAAAAAGACATTGAAGAGGACTTCAGAAAATGAAAAGACATTCCTTGTTCATGGATAGGAAGAAAAAATATTGTGAAAATGGCCATTCTCCCAAAATTGTTATACAGATTTAATGCAATTCCAATCAAAATACCACTACCATACCTCATAGATATAGAGAACTCATTCCTAAAATTCATCTGGAACCAAAAGGGACCTAGAATAGCAAAGGCAATTCTAAGCAACAAAGGCAAGGCAGCAGACATCGCAATCCCTGACTTGAAGTTATACTACAAATCTACTGTAATAAAATCACCATGATACTGGAATAAAAGCAGACCTCAAGATCAATGGAATACATTAGAAGATACAACTACAAACACACTCAAGCACCTTATCTTTGATAAAGGGGTCAAACACATTTACTGGAAGAAAGATAGTCTCTTTAATAAATGGTGCTGGAAAAACTGACTCTCCATATGCTGAAAACTAAAACTAAACCATGCCTATCACTATGTACTAAACTAAATTCAAAATGGATCAGAGATCTAAATATTAAAATAGAAATATTAAATCTGCTGGAAGACAAATTAGGTAGAAATCTTGAAGACATAGGGATAGACAAAGAACTCATGAACAAAAATCAAACCACATGGGAAATACTTCCCATAATCAATAAACTGGAATCTCACCCTACCTAAAATTTTTTGCATGTCAAAAGAAATCTACAACAGAGGAAAAAGGAAATCCGTGAATTTTGAAAAATCTTAGCTGTCCCACAAAGGACTTCTGTCTAGAACATATAAAGAGTTAAAAACAAAAATCAGACCCCCAAATTCAAAGACCTAATCCAAAAATGGACATCTGCGATGAATGTACAGTTCTCAGATGAAGAAATACAAATGGCAAATAAATACATGAAAAACTGTTCAGCATCATTGATCATTACAGAAATGCAAATTAGGGCCACAGATTTACCTCAGTAGCATAAGCGCCTGCCTGGCAAGTGCAAGGTCATGAGTTCAATCCCCAGTACAGCCCCCCAAAACAAGAAAAGCAAATTAAAACCACACTGAGATTCCATCTCACTCCAGAGACAATTGCCAGGATAACGGTAACTACCAACAACAAATGCTGGAGAGGCTGTGGGGGAAAAGAAACTCTTCTGCACTGTTGGTGGGAGTATAGGCTGGTGCATCCACTATGGAGGTCAGTTTGGAGGTTCCCCAAAAAGCTGGGATTGGAAGTCCCATTTGACCAAGCTATTCCATTTCTGCGCATATTTTCAGAAGAATTGAAAACAACATATCATAGTGATATATGCACACCATGTTTATAGCAGCACAATTTGTGATAGCCAGATCTTGGAAACAATCTACATGTTTATAGCAGCACAATTTGTAATAGCCAGATCTTGGAAACAACCTAAGTGCCCAACAACTGAAGAATGGATAAAAAAGATATAGTACTTTTATACAATGCAGTACTACTCAGTTATAAAGAATGATCACATTGAGATATTTATAAGTAAATGCATGCAACATGAGACCATACTCATAAGTGAAATAAATCAAACTCACAAGTGTAGATATCATATTGTCTCCCTTAGTGTAAGAAATGGTAAGAGTGCATAAGATAAAAAATCTACAATAAATACAGTGAAAGGGTAAACATCTGCTGAAAGGGAAAAAAATACTATCTTAGGGGAAAGGAGGGAAATAAAGGAAGGGAAAAGAAAAAATATCTAAATTTATATAAACACACTTAGGATAGCTAAGATGAATGTGCTACAAATTCTATACATTCTTGGAACAAAACAGTTAACATTCATAGGATTGGAACAATTTTGCATGTTTGTGCCTGGTGATCTGAGGAATTCTTTTGAAGATCACTATGAAAAATAACAACTTTAGTTATGTTCCTACCACCTTGTTTTGAAGACCTGTATCGTCATTGTTTTGGGCTCTTTGCTATTGTTATTTATTTGTCTTTTTTGTGTCTTGTTTGTCTAGTATTTTTTGTTTTGTTTTGTTTTGTTTTTTTTGTTTTTCCCTCTAATGCAGAAAGGATACGTGTACATGTAGAGGCTTATACATGCGTAGAACTTCTAAACAATTTATGAGAATCAATTTTATCATGCATGATAAAATGAACAGCTACTTTGAAAAAAAGAGACATCATAGTATCCATTGCTGATTCTCTATCATCATGCTGTGAAATCCAGTAATGCCTTTATTCTTTGTTCAGAGTGGTTTTAGTCTGTTTTATATTGTTTAATTTCAACATACGTGAAGGTATGGACAGCTATTTTGAAGAGAACAAGAGATGTTACGGTATCCATTCTTGATTTTCCTATTGCCTGTTTTTGAAGGCCTGTAATGCCTTTATCACTGTTTTGATCAGTTTTATTCTATTTTTTGTATGAATTCATTGTGTGTGAAGATATAGACAACTATTTAGAAGAAAACAAGAGGCATTATGGTAGCCACTGTTGATCTCCTGTTGTCTTGCTTTGAAATCCGTGTCACTTACATTGTTTTCTGTTGATCTGCTCAGTTGTTTTATGTTTTGCTTTACCCTCTTTAAAATAAAAACCACATAGCCCAGAGATTTTTCTTTGCAATTATTTTCTCTTCTTTATCCATCATAAGATCTACTTAAACCCAGAAGTTAATGTAGTGAAAATATTAACTGACAGTGTCGCATAAATATTTGGGTTTCTTTGCTCATTGCATCTGTGTTAGCAACAAGAAAAGCAATTACAAGCACCAAAAAGTGATCTCAGTGGAGGGGGACTTTAACAAGGAAGTGGACTGAATGACCTGCTCTGTAGATAGTGCTAAACTCCTCCATTTAACCACCCCTGTCTTTGCCCAACAGGCTCATGAATAAAGTGGCCATGGTTCAGGCATGGAGGTTAGGCATGGGCTCAGCAATGTGCACTTGCCTTTACCAAGGCTGATCTGCTACAGCCACTGCTGAATGCCCAGTATGCCAGCAGCAGAGACCAACAAGAGTCCCTGATAGAGCACCATTCACCTGGGCCATCAGCCAGTGACTGGTGGTGGTTGATTATACTGGACCACTCCCATCATGGAAAGGATAGCACTTTCCTTCCTGGCACAGACACTTACTCTGCACATGTATTTGCCTTCCCTGCATGTACTGCTTCTGTCCAAACTATCCTCCATGGACTCACAGAATGTTTACCCACCATCATGGAATTCTGCACAGCACTGCCTCTGACCAAGGAACACATTTTATAGTCACAAAAGTAAGGCGGTGGGATCACATTCATGGAATTTACTGGTGTCCCCATCTTCCTCACCATCTGGAAGCAGCTGGATTGCTAGAAAGGTGGAATGGTCTTTTGAAGACACCAGCTAAAGTGGCAACAGCTTGCAGGGCTGGGGCAAGGTTTCTCAAAAGGCTGCATATGCTTTGAGTCAGCGTCCACTGTATGCCTGGGATCCAGGGGTCCAGAATCAAAGAATGGAAATGGGAATAATACCACTCACCATTACTCCAGTGGTCCCTTAGCAAAATTTTTCTTCCTGTTCCCACAGTCTTATGCTCTGCTAGCCTAGAAGTCTTAGCTTCAGAGTGTGGAAGGCTTGTACCAGGAAGTATAAAAATGATTCCATGGAACTGCAAACTAAGACTTCCTGGTCATTTCGGTGTCCTTGCACCTTCGAGTTAATAAGCTAAAAATGGAGTTACAGTATTGGCAGGGGTGGTTGATCCAGCCTATAAAGGGGAAATTAAACTATGGTATTACAGTGAAGAATATACTTAGAGTGCGGGAGATCCTTCAGGGGCACCTCCTAGTATTAACATGCTCTCTTATTGAGGGCAATGGGAAACAACGACTACCCAACCTAAGCAGGATGACAAATGGCTCAGAAACCTCAGGAATAAAGCTACAGGTCACCCCACTAGGGAAAGAACCAAGACCTGCTGAGGCGCTGGGTGAAGGCCAAGGAAATGCAGCATGGGTAGTAGAAGAAAGTAGTTCTAATGTCAGCTATGACCTTACGATGAGTTACAGGAGCAAAGATTATAATTGTAACAGTTCTCTCCTAATAGGCTTTTCATGATAATACAATGGTGACAGTCTTAATATTGGTTCTTAAGTATTGTGAAACTTACATTATAATGTTTGTATTATTAAACATTAGGAGTAAGCATCACTCAAAGAAAACTTGTCTTCTGTTCTGGAGAGGTAATTATAGTGGCACCTCAGTTCGTGAACACTTTTGTTGGCAAACAATTTGGTTCACAAAAAGAAGCATTTGGCAAATGTTATTGTTTGCAAACTCCATATCAGGTGACAAACATGATCATGACCACCTTTCCCACGCACACACAAACGTGGCCATCCTTTCCAAGACTGTAGAACAAATTGAGTTTGTGAACTGAAGTACCACTGTTTTTCTGTTTGCACACAATAGTTGTAGCATTTTAGGCATAATTATGAACTTGTTGTATCTTAAGACTAAGTACAATTCAAGGAAATGTATCTGGTTGTCAAATTGACATGGGTGCATTATGACAGTTAACTGTGTCAATTTGAGTAAGAAACTGTGTCCATAAGAGTAAGAGTAAGTAACTGTCAATTTGAGTAGCTTGGAATACAGTTCTGGTTCTGGCTGAAGGATTCACTAAATACAGAAGATCCACCCTTGGTGTGAGCAGTACCAACCAACAGACTCATAGCCTGAATGGAATAAATGAGAAACAAAGAAGAAAGGCTTGCTTCTGTTTCTCTGGAGGAGCTCCAGTCTTCACCTTCACCTTGCATCACCTCCTAGTTTCTTGTGCGGAGCAGCTGAACTGAAGATCAATCACACCCTGGGGGCTAAAGCAAGGTCAGCCCCGAAAGCACAGAGAGCCCGAGGTGAGTCAAGTAAACAAGCTCTTCCAGCTCCAAGAACAAGAGGTCACTGGGTGTGAAGAGCAGAGGGGTTAAAATTGACTTCCACCTCCCAAGTGTATAAATAAATGCTCTGCGGTGGTCTAGCAGTTCTTTTCCTCCCATCTGCAGAGAGGCTTCCACCTGATCTCAGCTTTCTTTCTCTTATCTTTATTCCTCCATCCTCTCACCATCCTTCACTAGGGAACCTAAAGAGCTATGCAGGACATGGCAGTTTCCAGCACAGACATCATAGCCTCCTGGAATGGACTGACACTGCAGTGAACTCCACATCTTCAACTGGATCCTTCAGATTTCTGGCATGCAGACAGTCCTTTTGTACTCTTCCATATCTTATTCAGTGGGTGAGCACTGTAACTATACATTGCAAATTCTTATATATTTGTATATTTTGCATTAAATGTTTTTCTAGTAAGCACCAATACACCATTGAATATTTAATGCTGAATCTTCATAAATGACCCACTGGTGGCTTAAGCATTATGTTGGATACTGGTGTTTCTTCAGTTTATGTTTCAGTTGCCAGAAGGGGAAGCAGCAGCCACCTTACCTGGAAGCTGGTTAGGAATGCAGAATTCCACACTCCATCCCACAGCTACTGAATCAGAGCACACACTTCTGAGGTCCTGGAACTATTCATCTGCACATTAAAGTTTAAAAAGTGCCTCTCTGGAAGGAGTTAAAAATTTTTCAGAAGATCTTCTAGCGTTGTTTACTCCCCTAGAGGGACAGATGTCTGAAGGCCTACTTGTCAGAAATTAAACAGGCTTAGAGCACCCAGAAGCTCACAGTCCATAGATCACTATCATTATTATTATCATCAAATACATGATGACTGAACTGCCCAGTCGTCTAGTAACAAAGCCTCTTTCATCAAAGTCAATTTGTCTGGAGAAATTCCTGCTGCATTCCTTTATGACAGTGGTGATAGCGGCACATCAAAAAGGGACTGTGTGCAGCAAAGGCTTCTGAAGTGTGTGTGATTAATTACATGGGGGCAGGAAAAGGCTCCATGAAGAAAGGCCTCTCATTAAGATTTCAGTCCTAGCCCTTGGGTCCTAGGAAACAAGAAAGCTATCATCTGGCTGACCTGCAGAGGTAGCTCCGAGTGATGATGTGGAGTCTGTATCTTAGTGCGTTCTCCTAGGCCTCCTGAATAATTTATGTCTAGTAGCATGCCTTACATGAGTTATAGCATTTAAAAATCTTTTATTAACATAGCATTAGTGAATTTCTTTATGAACTTTTTATAGATATTATAAGAAATATATATATTTAATATATATTTTATATCTATTTCTATTTTTCCTTTATTTGAATATCCTAAGTTTTAGCAAAACATGTTGTAAACATTTCACTGTCCTGGCTGTAAGGTAGAGGAACAAAACTGAAATTTCTTAAAAAAGAGAAGAACAATTTCTCGGATGACAGAATACAAGAAAAGGCTGAAACAACTTATTCACAAGGAAGGCAAGAAGTGCTCACACTTAAAACCAGCTGGAACTACGAACTCAGGTGCCCTCTGGGCTCACTCTTCCTCTCTCTCTGGCCTTTAACTTGTCTTGTCCTTGGGTGGGCTTTATTGACTTTCTTTATCGTAACATATTTTGTCCACCGATTCAAAAATAAGACAGTGAGCTCCTCTTAAGTCACCCTTCTTATGGTGACTACCATTGAACTGGAGTTGGCATTACCCTCTGTGATCTGAAGTTCAAAGTCTCTGGCAAGTCTGCATGTTTCTTAGAGTTGGAAGCTTTGTGGACCAATCCATGTCACCATCTTACAAGGATAGGACTTTGAGTCTGAGGGAAATAGAGATGCTATTGGAGTGTACGAACACAACAACTTTGTAGAAGGTAGTGGCTTAGAGAGAAAAGATGAGCAGTTTTAAAAAGAAGAAAGACTGCCCAGACAAAATAACTCATGTCTATTGAATATAGAGTGACTTTAAAATAGAGTCACTATAGTAAGTGCTTCTTCAGTGGGACAGATAAATATCATCTTGAAATACTGTAAGCTATGACTTTAAAAGGTATGCCTTGATTTCTAGTGTATGTAAAGGCAGAGTACTGTGCTATAATAGTTGTTTTAATTTTTGTTAGATTATTCTAAAGGGTAAGTATACAATAAATACTCTTGACCATTAAAATATTCATCAGAGAGAATGACTAAATGATGATACATAAATTCTATAAAATGTTATCAGGCTGTAGAAAGAAGAATAAGCAATATATAAATGCCTCATAGGTAGAGTATCCACTTCTTGGTAGTTATTGAATTAATCAATGAATTAACTAATTAATGAAACACTTTAGAAAGTAAAATGATAGTTCATTGAGTACAAAATCAAGCTGTACAAATATCATTATACAATCCTTCCATTCTTATTTTTTAAAATATGAATAAATATATATTAAAATAATAAATATTAAAATAATAAAAGTAATAGTTAACATTATTTAAGCATTTAGTATGTTTCAGGTATTCTTCTGTGCTCTTTATAATTATTCTGCAGTTATTAAATGAATCTTCCAATAAATCCTGTTAAATAGGTTTTAGGTACTTCCTAAAGGCAAGAATCCATGAATGGATTCCAATGAATCCATTCTTCTCTCCATTTATAGCAGATAACTGATGGCACCACAAGCCTATCTCCTGTGTGCTACTGTATCCTGCAATATTAACTCCTAAAGATGGATGTACATTTTCTTATACTACATCTTCACATGTTTGCCGACTGGCTACTGTGTTTGACACTCTTGTAGGCTCTAGGGCTACACTGATTGAAACCTTGTACTTGGAGAGTTTACATTCTGGTGAGGAAGAGTATAAAATACATATGAAAAATACACTATGTATGATCTTTGGTGTGCTTGCTGCTACAGAAATCCAATGTGGTTAAGGGACCAGGAGCTTCAAGGTCAAGACCACTGTTTTCAATCTGGTGGTGGCGGCTGACTTTACCAGGGTGGTCACAGTTAAGCATAGACTTGAGAAAGTCCAGGGAACAAGCCAAGGGAAGTCTGGGGGAAGTGTTTCCTGGCAGAGGGAAGACCCACTGGAGCTGCTGTAGTGGCTGCACCTCTTTTCTCAAGGAGGTGGATAGCTAGATTGCTCTTGCCCCTTGTGTTCAAGAATCATATTACTTTAAGAGTGCCTCAAATGCAGAAGGCAAGGAGGGAGTGGGACACAATGTGAGAGAAGGTAAGGAGTGAGCAGGGGTCGGCTGCAACAGGGACTGAGATTGTTGTATGAATTTTGCTTTTATCCTCAATAAAACAGGGCCTTTTGGAGAACTTGAAACAGAGAAAAGACATGAACTGATGTACATTTGGAGAGGAAATCTTCTCTCTATTTGTACTGCAAGTAGTACACCAAAGAGCAGCGAAGTAGCCCTAAGTATGTGCCTCTTACATCTCCAACTTCGGGGAGCAAATTTAGCCAGTGGCTATGAAATCCATGGCTGCTGTGGAGGCCGCTCTCCTTCAAGAGCTCAGGGAAGGAGAGAAATAAAGAATTGAGAAGAAAGAGACATGAAGCCGTCTTTAAGAGAGTTGCTACATAAACCGCATAGCCTTCTTTAAAGCATGCACACAGGTAAGCCACATGCAAAGAGAAGTAAAGAAGACAAAGCCCAGACCATTCACTGTGGCAACTGACGAGAGAAGAGTTGGAAGGGAGGCGAGAGATGAGGAGAATTCTTCATTTTTCCTTTATAAGTTTTCATTTTATTTGTTTTTTGTAATAGACTGGCAATAGTTTTATGATTAATAGATAAGTAAAAACAGATAACTAATATATGTTAACTGAAGAATGAAAACTTTTCTTTTAGTATGTCTAGAGACTAACAAAAGACATAATGAGTACAGATGTCCTTTCTGTTATCTGTGGACACCGAGGTCTCTTCCCTGGTAATGACCCAGGCAAAGGACACAGGAGTCTGAGGCACAGATGGAGACTCCTCTCCCTGACTCTGCTGTGGACCTTGAGAGTCTGATTTAAAAGGCAGGAGATCTGGGGAGCCTATAAACCTCCCCTGAAGTAGAATCACTTGTGCCATTAATGCCATGTTTTAGGCTGGAGTTGCAAGCTTGGGTTTTGCCAGTGGTTCAGCCAGTATCTGGCACTTTTTTTCTAAAGACAGAACCCTATTTTTGCAAAGACTGTGACACACTGGGCACTACAGAAACGGCTACCGAGAGAAAGACTTGTCGAGAGAGTTGTATCAGGTCAGGTCTAAGCAGTCTCCACCACGCTGTTAAATCCTACTCTTGTGGTCTCCTCCTGAGGTGTCCTAACTCTGTTAAAAATCTGTATTTGTACTCTGCTACAGAGATATTTGGAGATTTATTCACAAAGTATCCATTCATTGATATTTGGTAACAGCAGGGTCATCTAGTCATTAATTTTCAAATGATTCTTTTGAATTACCTTTCTGAGTATTTAATTTGGATCTTGATGAATTGCTATCTTTGTTTTGTGTCATTCATTAGAGTATGACATAAATATATTGATAACATGACTCAGAGCTTAAATCTAAAGAAAGATCTTAGATATATATCGAAAGTACTATACATTGAAAATAGCTGGGCAAGGTGGTACATGCCTGTAATCCTAGCACTGCAGGAGGTCAAAGCAGAAGGGCCACAAATTCAAGCTCCGTGTGGGTAACTCGATGGCTCAGCAAGCTCTTGTCTCACAATAAAAAAAAATAAAAGAGACAGGAGATGTATCTCAGTATGAAGACCTCACTGTAATCCTAGCACAGAAGACAAAACAAACCAAAAACAGAGAGACATTCTTTAAAAATAGGAAATGCCAGTGTACAATGAAGGGAGTTATTCAGAATACATTCTAAATTCTTCACTCATAGCAGTACATAGACAAATCTTTTGTAATCATTACTAACGTTAATGTCACCTTTTCTTACTTTTTTGGGTGAACACAATGCATCCTTCCAAAGATCTTACATTATTTAAATCTTCTGTAGTTTTCAAGATTTCTGCCTACTTCATCTTTTTTGAAGCCTCTTTCTACTTTCAGTCAGGCTGTAGTCTCTTGGCTGTCCTTTTCAGACTCTAATTACCACTTTGTGTAATTTTGTATGGCTTTTCCTCCAAATTTTAAAATAATTAAACACTCCATTTATTAGACAAATATATTGAACATTCCATGTGAAGAACTACTCTAGGTACTACAGCTACATCAAGAAAAAAGGAAACTACACATGGGGCTTACACTTAAGGAGCATGTAGTGATGTAAATACTGTTCTTCCTCTAGGCACCATCTTGGTTATGCTATCCCTGGATGGTTCCCTCCAGTCCAATGAATGGCTCATGTATCCATGCTTTTCACATTGTAATCCAACCCACTGTTTCTGAGATACAGCTATTTCCTCATAACCCAGTGGTTCTCAGTATCCTCATCTAAATACTATTTGTCTTCTCAGCTAGCCAGCCAGCCATCTATCCATCCATCTATCTGTCCATCCACCATAAGTATGGGCTAAGAATATGACCACAATGAGACAAAGACCCCACTGTCCTAGAATCTGGAATAACTTTAAGGAGACAGGCTATTTGAAAGTAAACAATTATGTTGCAATGATAGTAAGTGCCAAAATCTGCTATACAGAGATAGATGATATTAGAGAATAGTGAAAGGGAATTATTTTAAATAATGTATTGAGATAGCATTTGTTTAGGAAGAAAAAAAACTATAGTGGGACAATAAAAAGACTGGAAAAGGAGTGTTCTAGATAATATGGACTTTCCATTCTACACAAGAAAAACACTGCTGGTAGAGCTAAAATGGAGTGTTACAAGGGACACACTGCAAGGTACGTCACAGAGCAAACATCCAGAGATAAGCAGGAAATGATCCTATAAAGACTATGTAATTCATTCTAAATAAGATGAAAAGACATTGGAAGTCTTACTCCAGAGGTGAGATTGTCTAATTTACTTTTTTGTTCTTAAAAGAGTACTTTGCTACTGAACATGTTTTAAAAGAACATAGTAAAGAAAAAGTTAGAATTACTCTACCACTTGCTTGAATTTCTATTAACCTGCCACTGAAACACATGCAAGAGGTGGTGGTGATCTGGACTAGCACGACAGAGGGCCAGTCTTGAAACATGGTGGTACTTACAACAGAACTGACTGGACCTGTTCATGTATTGGATGATGGAGGTTATGGAAAGAGAAATTGAGACAATTTGTAGATTTTTCTCATGACTTACATAAATTGCATTGTTTACTGAGGTGAAAAAGACAGAGGGCAAGCAATTGGGGCTAAGATAAAAAATCAAGATTTATGTTTTAGACCTTGTGTGTTGCCTTCAGATATCGCCTAGACTTCTGGATAGGAATACTACAGAGGAAATTGGATAAATGAACCTAGAGCAAATGCAACATAACTACTTAGAGTACATTAATTTATAAGACACCAGCACTGTACTAAGACCATCAAGAAAAGAAAATAAATATGATGAGAAAAGTCTAAATATTGTAGGGAATGCCAACAGCTAGAGACTGGGAAGAAGGGGAAAAAGGAAAGGAAACTAAGAAGTAACAGCCAGTTAGGTTTTAAAAACTTTGAATAATATAAAAAACCCTAGATCATATTTCTCTATTTATTAATGATCTTATGGTGATTCCTCCCATATATCCCAAGTAAAACTACCAGCCACATTATTTTTAACTTATTATAGATATAGAACTGAGTTTGAAGAATTACAAAACAGATTTGCAACAATAAATATTAGATTAAAAAGTTCACAAGGGTAAATGCATGCCGAGGCCAATGACTGCCTTGAAGCAACTTTAGAGAATTAACTGCCTGGGAAAGGACAGTAGAAAATGCCAGGGATGCAAAGAGTGGAAAGAGGCATGGAGTGCAATGCTGACTGTAGGTAGTTAGAAAAACACTCATCTCGTTATAAAGAGAACCGTAGGAGGATCCGTGTCTGTCTCAGCCCTTCTACTGTATAGAAGGCATAAGTGTCTTATTTTCCTAGATGATGGGAATTTTGTGACAATCAATACACACCCTCCATTCTGGATTGCTTCGAAAGAGGAAACCTGCTTCCTTCCAGGAATGTCTACATTAGATTATGGATCAAAGCATTGATATGAAGTTCCCTCCAGCTTGCTCATCTTTGAGAACTCCAGAGGTGGCATCTAGTTTGGGACTGCTTCACAGCGCCTTCTGCAAACTCCTGTCTGTCCCCAAAGGTGTGCACTGAAGAGGACTCTCATGAATGGCTCAGATGTTACTATATGTCTCAGAGTCCGCTTGCAGAGGAGTCAGACCTGGTATACTGTTAAAATATTAAAGATGCATACTTTTAAATAGTGCACATTAAATGAAGTATCATACTAACAAAATAAATTTATAAATTTCCCATTACTCTAGGAATGTTTAGTTTATTTTAATGCTCTTAACACTCTCACAGTCTTCTGTGTCATTTTTTTTTGTCCTGAAAAGTGAGCAAAGTTACACCTCAAGTGAGATTAACTAGCCTCTTCCTCCTAGGAAAAAAAAAAGGGAGGGAGGTAAAGAGAGGAAAGAATTCTACTCTATGATAGCTCTAGAGATTTGTTAGATTTTTGTGATTACTAGAATCCTTAGAAGAGTACCTCAAGCTTGGCTAAAATTAACATCACCTATTTGTGTTTTAAAAGAAATACGGACATTGTAACATACCTTGTTGCATCTGATTCTTTTATTCTGAGGTGCTCTTCTGATGTATAGCTGTGTTTTTGTTTGTGTGTTTGTTTGTTTAAGTCCACATGGGTTGTTATTCTCACAAGAGTTAAGAATCTTTTATCAGTGCAGCATTTCAGAACTTCAGCAATTTCATCTCAATTTTCTAATCTTATTTTTATGATTCTCCATCACAATCTTGTCTTCTCATATACCATTCATATAATCATTTTTTACATACCACTAATCCTCACTGTCATGATTATGTTTTCAATGTATCCACTTATTATTTCAACTTCCTTATTCAATTTGTCTCTTACTAATACTTGACTCAAGACTAACACATCTTTATAAGTCTTTTTCACTTTACAGTACGTCACTAACTTTCAAACAAGTTTCATTTCAGGAAAACATCTGTAAGATGTATTTGTTTCTAAGTCCAACGAAGTGAGTCTTGTAAGCCTTTGACACAAATATATAATGTAAAGCATGAAAATATCAAACTTCCACATCACCACTGCTTTTCTTCTTGCTTCCAGACATCCTGGGCTCTGATTGAGCACTACACTACTGTGCACTATCACGCTGTGTGTAAGCACACAAGTGCACAACTGTGGCAATGTCCACACACATATGAGCTATTTCTGCAACTTGTTCACATATATGTAATGCAAGGTCCATTTGCATCTGAAAGTTTGCCTCTCTCATGTTCATGAGTTTAGGACTTACTGTATTCCACATCCCTCATTTCTTTAGAAGCTCATAGCATCAATGGTCTTTTAATATTTTTACTTGTGGGCCATTGTGTTTACTTTCCATTGCTTTGTAAAAAATTATTACGACACAACTAGCAGCTTACTTGAGTCATCTGTAGGAAAATGAATGTATCTTGAGATCGTAATGTTAAGTGAAATAAATCGGACACACAAGCTCAAGTATCACATGGCTCCTCTTTATGAGAAACACAAATTATAAAGAGCAAAATAAAAGATACATAATAAGGAAGTAGGGACATAGATCTTTCACAAATGACAAAGAGATGAAGGGATGAAGGAGAAAGGAAGGGAAAGGAAAAGGAATAAAAATGTTAAGATGTGTGTATTATATACGTGTACCAACTCTACACAAGGAATGTAAACAACACAAAGTGCAAACATGTACTAATAAAGATGAAATATATTGTAAAATGCCAGTTTGTTACTCCCTTGCTTCACATTTTCTCCACTTAAGGTCTTACAAGGCTAAAATCAGGGCACTGAGCAAGGTGGACTTGTCTAGTGATCTAAGAATTACCTGTTTACAACCTCATGCTGGTGGCAAGTGGAGAGCTGCTCTGTGCAGCAGTGAACTTGAGCTCTTGTTTTCCTTGGTAGCGCTCCGTCAGGCATTGCACTGGGTCTTCGTGAACCTCTCCTAAGTTGGCCTCATGTCCTTCTGATGTGTCAATTCTCCCCAAGCTCTTCTTATGTTATTTATCAGAGAAAATTCTACTTTGAAAATGTTCATGTGATAGGTCAACCACAGTAGGAATAAGCTTATCTTAGAGTCACCTGATTAGTAACTTTAACTGCATCTAAAAAACCACTTTTGCATGCATATATTATGTCATGCATAATATATTCATGAGAATAAACCTCGTGAGTGTCAGGGGCCATGCAGAGTGTGCAACATGAGGACTGCTTTGTAATTCTGTCTTCCACAGCAGTAAACTTTCTTTTACTCTTTCTTATGTTAAGCTGAGCTCCCCAGCTAATCTAAGAAGTTACTCACAAGGACCAGAACCTCTTCCCTTAACTGCCTTGTGTTATTTCTACAAGCTCTAACGTTCTTTGTGGAGATGCTTAGTACATACTAGAGCCCGCTCTGTCCAGCTAGATGCTACTTTACAGTTGGACACTTGAGTGAGGACCACAGGCACAGGAAATGGGTGAAATACTCTCTGCATACACTTCATCTGGGTGAACCCTATGCTCTGGGACTTGAATCTCAATAAAGATACTAAAAAGGCTCCACTTGATCCTTCCCGTCACCCCCTAGTTGTCCTCCTAGAGATGCTTTCTGCCTTCAAGTCTGCTTCAGCAGCTCCTGGGAATGACCACAGCACACATTCTGCAAATTACTTTTCACTTAAATTCTTTTCTCATGACTTGCAATTTCAAAATTATAATGTAAATAGTACATAAATGTCCAGTCTATATCAACAGTAACATCAAGAGTTGGCTTACTTGGAAATGATTTATTTCCAACATAATCTAACATTAGTTCACAAACTGATGGCATAGATTTGCTGAGCTACAGTTCTTCTGACAACTCAGTTTTAAAAAGATATGCTCAATATGGATTTTTCTAGATCATCATGTAATTTTGAATTTGATCCTAGTTTAATTCTCTAAGAACTGACTGCTAGCCCATCTGTGCTTTCCCCCAACCACACTCACCTCACGTTGTGTACTTCTTTTCTACCGTCGATTAAGTGCGCACTTTAGCTAAAAACTAAACACTGATTGCTCATGTCAACATAGGAGTATTCATACCATTGCGTAAAAAAGATAAAAAGAAAACTGTTGCATTCATTATCTGGCTTACTTGAATCACTGACAAGTTTACAAGGCTCATAAAACATGAACAAACAGCATATGAAGTAATATAAAATTATAAATCACATTTTTTCTATTAAACATGATGCCACATTATTCAGATTGGATACTGCCCTTCAACTAACTCTCTAAGAAAAAGCAGTAACAGCTAGAGAACTGATATAGAAAAATCACTTTTAAAATATAGAGTACTGAGAATTCAAAATGGAGTTCTGAATTCCCATCTTCCCAACAGTCTAAATATGTATTTGTTTAGTGGAAAGAAACTATGCACTTATCATCAATGCGGGAAAAAGACATATGACCTCTGCTTACGACTTCAGAAGACAAAATAAGAAAGTGATTATCGCACTAACAATACAGTGAATGTCACCAGAGAGTGTACTCTCTATAGAGATGACTCACAGAAAATGTAATTCTGCTTACTCACATAAAAAACAAAATGGAACATGATACATTTTTTATGTGATTTTAAAATGCCACCAGGAAATGAAATGAAGCACTGCCATTTGGGAATAAATTCCTAAAAATTTCTATTTAATGGATTGGGACATTTCTCCAAGTTTCAGTATTATTAGAATTGGGATGGACAATTCAAATTGTATATGGCACAAAACCAGGACATTCCTTCCTGTAAGCTGCCACGTTCTACTTGCTTGTTTGTTAAACAGCTGTCAACTCGACTTGTTCTGTGTCAGTTCTGGTAGGTCAGCATTAATTCTCACCACTGTCCCTGGCCAAACATGTTGGTACAATAAGCCAAAATTACTAAGAGCACTGCAAGAAAAAAAATGGGGGGAGAAGAGAATTTCTCTATAAAAGCTAATCCCTCATGAACAGCATGTTTAGAATCTGTCTGCAAGTAATTACATTCGGGTAACTCAATTTGAAAATGCCAAGTTCACACAATGGTTCATTTAATTCCATCTGGTGTACAATAGTACAGTCTTTAATGGATATATCGATTTAAATAAAAAATCACTTCAGATATCAAAAGCTCACATTCCCTTGGTAATTATAAAATTTCATATCAAAAATTAGAATCTATAGTGATCCTGCAAAGCTTAGCTATAAAAAAGGAAATTAAAGTCATGAGTTTTAGACTTTTGGACTTTTGACTATCTAAATCTCTTCTTAATCATGGTCTGTTTTTTTTTTTTGTTTGTTTGTTTGTTTGTTTTTTAGGTACTAGAAATCTAACTCAGGACCTCACATTTGCCAGGCAGGTGCTGTGCCACTGAGTTGCGTCCCCAGACAATGGTCTATCTTTTTAGTAAAAGATATATCTCTCTCTATATATATATATGTATAGAGACAGACAGACAGACAGACAGAGACAGAGGGAACTGGGTCAGGAATTCTGATACCTTGAGCAGAAAAACAAGTTATTTAAGTACACATACAAGTCATTAAATATATACAAAAGTATTTCAAAGAGCTTCTCTGGGCTTGGAATCATGCCGCCCATCACCGGGGAGGGATGGAACCATGTAATTCCTGCAGCCTCTGCTTTCCAGGCTGTTACTAAAACCAGCCTGGCTTTCTGCAGTGTGTTAGTGGTACAAATTTCCTGTTGTAGGATAGATGAATTGGGGGCATCTAATGTTACTATAGTCAAAATAGTGTGTTTTATATTTGAAATGTACTCTATGAAAGTAGATCTCAAATGGTCTTTCCTCAAAACAAAAATCAACAAAATATAGGGTCACAAGGTGAGGTGATAGCTTAATTACTGTAATCACTTCACAATATATAACAAGTCATTATAATATAGGGGAAAAAACGCCTAACTTACTAGATGGCCAATATGAGTTTGTGTCCTCTAAAACTGAAGAATGAATTTTAAGAACAACAGCGGTTAAGAGCAGAATATATTTATTGAGAGAAAAAAGTTTCTGTCTCAGAGAGACACAGAAGGGGGCCCGAGTGGGTTGCCACAGACTCTGTCTTTTTTATGGACTTTTACAGAGTAAAACCACAAAGTGAGGGTGTTAGAGACTTATTTAGAATAGCAAACCCTCATGTTTATCCTTAGGGTATGGGTGCATTTGTTTGATCTTTTGTCTTGAGGTCTGGCTCACAGCAAGAGGTGTTTTATCTCTCCCAGAGTTATAAGGTACCTGGACTCTTGCACTGGTTTCTTCTAGGGCCCAGCCCTATCTGACTGCCTATTAATATTTCTATCTAACTCAGCTGCTTGTAACAATTACATTGTTCTCCTTACCCTTATGCAACAGCACAATTTTATTTCTCAATTTTACATGAAAGTTGAGTAGGAGAGAGAGAGAGTAGGGAGAACAGGCACAGGGCCAAGGAGAGAGACAGAGACAGCACAGAGACAGGGTGGCCAGCCAGACAGACACACACACAAAAAGGGTCCCCAGTTGTACTTTTAAAGAAGACAGTCAATCAGAGTGGACCTGAGTAAGAAGGTATCCTTAAGACGACAATGACACAGACTCTCAGACACAGCCAAGCTATGCTTTGGAGGAGGAACAGGACTTCAGGCGAGACTAGCAGAATTACTGCCGCAAACAGCAAGGCAGCCTGCACCTGCAGCAAAGTGGCCTGAAACAGGATGAACTGTGCCTGGGAGAAAATGCGAAGGCAGGTGGGGAGGCTAACAGCGCTGGGCCTGGGCATGAGAAGGGTTGGGATTTTCTTCTTACAGAGTAGTTCCAAAATAATTCCACTGTCTTGGCTTCATAGCAATCTGGCAGGAATCATATTTTGAGGTCAGTAGGCTTTTTACACATAGCAGCTACTTATCTGTAGGGCTGATTTTGCATAATCTATGTTTCAAGTCAAAGAACTAATCTAGACACCCATTAGTCAAAGATCTCAACCAAATTTGGTAGGAATTTTTAACCAAATGACCTACTAAACCTGCAAGAACTCATTCTGGTCTTGGTTTAAAGTATCCTGTCCCTGTGCATGGACACCTGGGACATAATTATTAGTTCACAAGTGATTAAGATGCTACTCTAAAATTTATGTTTGTTCCCTGTTAATTTAATGTTGAGTGCATAGTCAATACTATTAATTAAAAATAAAACAATACTGGACCTAGAACTCAACATAAGAATCTAGCTGAATCTGTTTGTTATAGGTTGGAATCCTTGATTTCTTTCCTCTGGTTGATAAAGGAGTAAGTTTCATGTTATAAGGGAGAGTTAAGAACTGCTGGTAACAATGAACCATATCCTCCCTTCAGAGCCCTGAAGATGCTCCGCAAATCTCCTTGTGGATGTACAGAAGGGCCACTTTGTCACTGCAGCTGGCATTATTCCAGAAAGTTTTGTTCTGTGGCAGACTGCTGTGAGGAAGGAATGGTGATGGGTACTTCAAGCCATTCCTTTGCAGATGGACCCATTTGAAGCACAACTGCTGAAGGAGGAAAGAGTCGCAGCTCTAGAGTGACAACTCTTGCTACTCTATTATGTCCCTTTTGAAGGCTGCATACCTCAGAGGTAGCAGAATATGAGCCATTTTAGGTGAGGTCAATAGCTCTCTTTCCTGCACATCCTTTCCCCGTTTTCCTGTTTCCAAAAAGCCTGACAGGAACAGTGGTAAACAGCTGATGGAGAAATACGACTTTAAGATAAAATACTTAGCTTTCCTCAGTACGTAATAAACCAAACTGCATCCTAGTAGCTAAATATAAGTTCATTTCCTGCTGCATTTTTTCTATTCCCAAGCTATAAAGTCAGTTTTTAAAACTTCAATTACATTTTGTATTTGAGTATTTGTCTTTAGCATATAGTCTTTTATATGAATTATAATTATTAATGAAATTTCCTTGCCTTCACATTCACTTGGGCTTTAAATGCATATTTAAATATTAACAAGGCTCTGATTTGGATGCAGAAACATGAGTAGTAAAGCTAATGGAAATACTTTGCTCTTGTCTTATTTTGCTTCTATATCATATTCATCAAAATTCCAATTAGCAACAGAAATGAAACATGACTTCCTATGTGTATTTTAGTTCACTTCCAGTACCTCTGCTTTGGGGCATTTGGGGAAATGAATATTTTTAGCACGAGATGGAAGCATTTTTGCTTGAACAGTAATTTCAGGTGAATTTTAAAGTCCGTACTTCTTCACCCAATTGAAATTTCATTCCCCCACTCTCAAATTATGTATTTATAATTAATCAAAAAATGATGCTCTTTTTTGTCTTAAGCTTGCATGTGCTGGCTCACATGATTACTTCATTTTGCTAATGAGCTTAGGGTCAAAATCTTTTGTTCCTGTGTGAGATAGTTGTGCCTAGAGGAAATTTGGTTCAGAGGCTTCAAACCTCAATCTCATTTTTACTCAAATACTTGCATTGTAAAGCAATGCTAACCCACCACTTTGGAGTATAACCCAAAAGTTAGGCTTCAATCTGCAGTCATACTAATGACTCATGGCAAGGGCGGGACATTTATTTACATTCCCTACCCCACCCCAACCCATTCATCTTCTACTGCATTGCTGGGTCAAGGATCAAGGTCTGTGTCTATTTTTCTAGGTAAAGTGAACAAATAAATCAGTACATGGTCAGAAGGAAGAGCACAGAACAAAAGGATGTGCATTATCTTTTTCTCCTAAGATAGTGGAATAAGAATTTCGGCAAGTTATAGGCATATTTTCACCTAAAGGAAACAAACTTCTCACATTCCTGTAATACCAATTTGTTTTCCTCTTTTCTGTAGTAGCCAAAATTGTAGAATTATCTTCAACTTCCTATCCAGCTTTTTGACCTTCTCTAATCAGGGTTTTGCTCTCCATAGCACACCAAAATAGCTCACACCAAGATTCATGACAATCTTCAAATTTTAAATTTATGTTTCGATTCTATATTACCCAAACACCCAGTAGCATTTGACCCTACTGATCACCCACTCCTTCTTAAAGAATGCTTTTCCGCATTGCTGTTCTATCACAGGCGTTTCTGACCACTTCTCAACCTCCTGGTAATGCTCAGCTGCCAATGTCAGGAGTGTAAATGTTGAAGTTGTCCAGTACTCAGTAGTAGACCACTTCTTTCTTCATCATGTGCTCTCTCCTTGGATAATCTTGAGCAAAACCATCTGTCGATCTTTATTATATTCTATATCATGGTTATCTCTAAATGGTGTCACCCTCCAGGTTCCAACTGCTTGTTTATTCAACAGATGCACTTGGGTGATTCACAGACTGCCTCTGAGGACCGAGACCACACTTGTCAAACTGTCTTCATTGCTTGTTCCAGTAAACCTTTACATAGAAAAGATAATACTGTAATCCTATAAATAACTTCATTGTTTACTTGGGGAAATTCTCACAGATCAATTTAGAGACAGCAGTCTGCTCACCTGAGAAATCAGAGTGCTTATCAAATCTGACTTCACAAGCCTTGCTTTAATGTCCAGCCATCCTAATCTAATGCTGCCCAGTTCTAATTAGTTCCCCACTCTATGAAACTTAAGATAAAAGTATTCATCCCAGACCCCCAAATTTTGTAAGTATCTCAATAGTGATACTTAAGACCTCTGGGGGTACTCTCTTACCGCAGTAAATTCCAGTATATTTAGCTTTGCTTTATTAATAGATTGGGTCTTAAACACTTCTAACTTGATCTGCCTAAGAACAAATTTAAGGATTTTTTCAGTACAATATTTTAATAAACCATTGATATATCTGACTTTGTTAACAAAAATATATCAGTCACTTCCTTTATTTACCTAGTTTTAAATCTACCAGATTGTGTTGGCTTACTTCTCCAGTTAATATTATTTCAGTAAATTAGGTTAAAATTGGTAATGTGTGTAATGACATCTGGTCTCATGTTTTCTGTGAGGGAACAGGAGTGGAAGGAGGAGGTAGCAGTGGGGAACTGTGTGCCTTGCACAGTCAATAAGAACATACATCTGCTCTGCATATTGTTTATAAACAATAAAATCATATGTAGTTCATCCATTTTCTCTTATGCAACAACTGTGCAGTATTTCAACAGTAAATACTCTTCTTTTTTTGGAAGATATCTCATCATTTCACATTTAGTTACCCAATTACTTTGCCATTGCTCAATTTCACCTAAAGGAGATTGTTTAGTGGGTGCTTAAAGATATTTCCGGTCCCTCTGCAATTAGGTAGGTTGACCCTTGCTAACGCTAGCCTGTGTTGATCACAAGTCTGTTTAAAAGTTGATGCCTCACTCTAGAAGGGATAGACGTCTTTCAGTCTTTGGAAGAGAAGTTTAACAGTCTTAGGATTGCCTTTGTAGCAGACTCTCTGATTTCATTTATTTATCAAAGTTATTAAGCAGTTAAGTGGCAAGCAAGTCTTAGTCTAGAGGCAGAGGAGAGAAAAGTGAACCAAAGGAACACATCTCTGCCTTCAAAGAGGTGACCATCAAGTGAAGCCTTCAGTCAACAACGATGATACGTAAATAAATTGCATGTATGCATATATGTTGCTAGACAGGTAAAACATAGTATGCTAGGTGAAAAAATAAAGCAGAGGGGGAAAGGCAGTGAATGTGTGTGTGTGTGTGTGTGTGTGTGTGTGCTGGAAATTTTAGACACAGTGATTGTGTACTTAAAACCTGTGTGTAGCCAAGTAACCAATTAATGCCTTTCTAAAATAGTTAATCACCACTCCCCATTCAGTATTTCTTGCAATTGTTCTTTTATCAAATTTCCCTGAACAAGAAATACTTTATACTAGAGTTGTTTTTATTACATGACAGAGTTAAGGAAGCCATACTTAAGATGATTATGGTGGTGGGAATAATTCTGGTCAAACACATTACTTTGAAAGAGTTTTGCCCTAGAATAAATTATTGTACCATTATAGTGGTGGTCTAATGTGGAGGAAGGCCAAAGAGGGAAGGCTTACCACTTCCTGCTTCTTCCTCAGCCTTAACTGTAACTCCCCTTTCTGTCTGCGCATGAAGAATTCCAATCAGCTCCTTGGGCGTCATCAATGCCCGTCCTAAGCGCCACTAGCTTCAGAGGTTATATATATTCCATACCCCATGTTCTGGCCAGAGGAAGCCAGGCCTTCTATAGTCATGGATTCCTCTCCACATCCTTGGAATAAAGGCTACTATAACTTTATATTTTCTCTCTTATTGCACTGAAAAACCTAACATACTTCACTAGTGACAATCATTTTGTATACATTAAAAAAGTCTAGTTTTAAGTTAAGTCCTTCAAAGTATTTACAAGTGTCTTATACTATTCTTTTCCTTTCTTATGATTGCCTTTCCCCCTTATGTAAATGTGTTCACTCCTACGTTTAGACTTTAGAAACCCTTTAGTGGCCTATGGAGAGCACAGGGGCTTCCTTGTTTTCACTAAGTAAGGAGTGTTGAAACTGCACCAAAAGTCCACTTCTCCTGAGTCTACAATTTGCATGACAAGGAAGAGTAGCTTGTTCCTGGAGATGTTTCAATCAGCCAGGATCAACACTGCAGAAAAACTCTGCAGTTTTATCAATCCTTTCGTTCTCATGGAAATGAATGTAAACTGTGGAAACAAGAACAGAATTACATTAGAATTCTAATAGGTTCACAAGTCAAGCCAACTCCTTCTGGTCTCCACAAACCACAGCTTAAGCACAGTGGGGACGATGGTCTTTGGCAGATATCTTGAAACCAAAGCACCAACTCTGGCCAGACCCTGTCCCAAGAAGGGACAGTGTTTCCAGAGCAACTAACTCTCCTTTTAAGGCACAGAAGGATGGAGGATGGAGAATGGAGACATCAATTTTGTTATTATGTCAATTTACATTATTTTTCTAATGAATAAACTATAACATTAGGAAGATATTGAAAGTGTTGTTTCTCACTGGAACAATTATCCTTGTCAGAATGCAGTCAAATCACTAGGTTTGGGTCTCTGGGAGATCTGTTTCACAGCCTGGATGTGCAATGAGAAAGAAGTTTAAAAAGAAACAAATCAGAAAGTAATTAATACAATGTGTGTGTGTGTGTGTGTGTGTGTGCGCGCGCGCGCGCGCAAATCAAGTAAAGTGCAAGTTTGGGCAGTTTCCCCTTTTCCTTGTGAATGTTCTTTAGGTTCTGGGAAAATAAGAAATATAGAGTGGTGTAAGCTAGTGATGATAGCTAAAAATTCGGAACAACATCATTTGCTGTTTGGAAAGTTGATGATCATCACTAAGTTTCAGTTGTGTGGGAAAGCAAAGTGATGGCTCCTGTTTCAGGTGAGACTCCAGAATCACTGACTGAGGGAGCCACAGCTAAATGACCAGAAGTGGAAGTCAGGTGAGAAGGATATAGGAATTGCAGCACAGAATGCAGGGAATAAAATCTGCTAGGAGGTTACTTAAATAAACTGTGAGGTACACTGAGCAATGTCAAATCTAAGATGGTTTAAGGAAAAGAAGAGGAACATTGCCAAGAAGAGCATCAAGAAATTAAAACAGCTTGCTGCATATTTGTCAGATAAATAGAAGGCATGTAACATCACTTATTCTCTCTCCTGGAAGAACATGGTGCTGGTTCTCTCTAAAACAACAAACATGGCTTTGTGTCTACCTCTGACACAGGAAATCAGGGCTGTGGCAAACCAGACAAGCAAGTGGGCCAGATGTGTCAGCAATCAGAAAAATCCATGCTAAGAGGCTGAGTGAGATGTTTACCCAGAAAGAGAGGATGGTGTAGAACACAGGACTCAATATGACTCGGCACCAGTCATAAAGCTGCATTTCCCGTTTCCTTTGAACCTGGTGCTGTTTGCAAGACCAATCAGAAAAGTCTATTTTAGGGACAAATGGAGAAGTGAGTCACATAGAAGGCAAGCATTCCTAAGGAGCAGTGACTCTTCCCTAGGGGGATGGGAACTATTTTGGGTGTCAATCCTCAGGATATGGGTCCATCTGTATGGTTTTTTGTCTTGAGGCCTGGTCCACAGCAGGAGGCGTGGACCATGAACTTCAACAATGTACATAATAACATATGTCACTAAGTCTATTTTTATTAGTGCATATTAGTAATTCAGAATAATGTGATTCACTTTGGTACACTGGTATACACACTAAACATTTACATCCTCACCTGTCCACTCTCCCTCTCTTCCTGGTCCCCTTCTTCATCTCTAAGAGTTCACCTTCTACTTTCCTGTCCTCTCTCTTGTTCTCTTAGCTTGTTTATATAAGAGAAAATATGTCATATTTAACTTTCTGGGGCTAGTTTATTTCACTTAACACAATGGTCTCCAGTTCCATTCATTTCCCTTGAAATGGCATGGTTTTATTCTTCTTTACAGCTGAATAGTATTTTACACAATATTTTATTACATTACATATAAAAATCACATTTTCTTTATGGTTTTGTAGCAGGCAGCTGAGTTAGTCAAAAATATTATAGACAGAGAGATAGGACTAGATTCTCAACAAAACCAGTACAGACACCTAGAAACTGCCAGGGAAGCTGATGCCTCCTGCTGTGGACCAGGCCTCAAGAAAAAAAGCCATACAGATGCACCCATATCCTGAGGATTGACACCCTAAGTAGTTCCCATCCCCCTAGGGAAGAGTCACTGCTCCTTAGGAATGCTTGCCTTCTATGTGACTCACTTCTCCATTTGTCCCTAATGTAATCAGTTTTACCTGAACTATTGATCTTATTGGCTAACTATAGTCATGTCCCACCTCATGCCCATCTGCTTGTGAGCTCCCAGTCTTTCCCCACCTTGAACCCATGGAAAACAAAGTCCTGAGCAACCCGCTCGGGACTCCCTTCTGTTTCTCTTCAGACAGAAGCTTTCTCTCAATAAATATATTCTACTGTTCACCTCTGTTGTTCCTAAAATTCATTCTTTGGTTTTACAGAACACGAGCTCACGGACATAGAAGGTTGGGAGTTTCTTTCCTCTATATCAGTTTCATCTGCTAATGACTACCTAACCTTTCCCCACAGCACACCTATTATTAATTGCACTGTTATAAATGTGGGTATGCATAGATCACTATAACATCTGCTCTTTTATTTTATTTTTTGATTCTATAACAAGGAGCAGCAGAGCATGATCAGGTGGAATTTCTATATTTTTTTGAAGAGTTCGCATATTGATTTCCATAGTTGCTGAAGTTTAGAAGACTTCTTGATAACGTACTTAATAACAGCTCACCTGCATTCATTATCTTGTGCAATGTGCTTTTTCATTCATTTGGAGGGGGCATGTTGTGGAGTGTTTGCTTGTTTGTTTTGGTACTTGGTTGAACTGAACTCTAGAATTCATACTGAGCTGGGCTATGTAAAGCCTGGGCTGGGCTATGCAATCTCCAGCTTCAGCCTCCCAGAGTGCTGGGATTACAGATGTGTACTACCATACCCTGCTTGCTTTTTATATTCTTGATGATACTGTTACAGGCAACTGAATTAGACAGAAATGTTATAGAAAATCAGACAGGGCAAGGCCCTGAAAGGAACCAGAGTAGAAGATGAGATACATTGCAAATGTGGGGGAGACAGACACCTCTGCTGTGGTCCAGACCTCAATACAAAAGATAATTCAAATGCACCCACATACTTCCTAAGGATAAGCATCAGGAATTCATATTCCAAATAGCTTTCTGTCACCCCGAGGAGGCCAAGAGTCAGCATCCCAAACCCCTACAGGAAAAGTCACTGCTCTTCATGCATGCCTGCTTGCTGCATGAGTCACTTCACACTTGCCCCCAGTTTAATCAATTTTACCTAAGCAATTCATCTTATGGGTAGACCATAGTTCTGTCCCACCTCATGCTCCTACCTTGAAAGTCCCCATGGTTTTGCGGGGTCACCTCACTTTGTGGTTTTGCTTTAAAGCACTTAAGAAAGACAGGGTCTTTGGTAACTCACTCAGGACCCCTTCTGTGTCTCTCTCAGACAGAAGCCTTCTTTCTCTCAATAAATGTATTCTACTTTAACCTCTGTTGTTCCTAAAATTCATTTTTTATTTTAGAGAACACAAACTCTTACCAGACATTCAGTAGACTGCAAGTTTCTTTGCCCTATATCAATATCATTGTGGTTGGGGTGAGATAGAATGTAAAAACAATTTTGATTTTCATTTATTTTTGTCTTTTTTAAGTTATTCTTTCTATTATTTTTATAAAAAATTTGTGGTGCACAATGATTGCACTCATAACACATCTGCACTCCTGATTTCAACCTTTCGTCTGAGTCTGGTGCTGTTTGCAGAGCCCCTCAGAAAGCCCTCTTGCATGTGGGCACAACCAGTCAGAAGATGCTGTTCCTGGTGTTTTCTTTATTTTGGGGGAGGCCAAGGGACATTTTCCATAGGATGACTGTCCCAGTGCCGTATTTGCAGGTGACAGAAGCCAGACTGCAGATTTTGGATATGAAAAGCCCCCTCCCCTTGTCCTCAGAGTCACTGTGATGTTGTTGTCACCAGCCCTGGCTTTCCCTGCAGAGCCCACCTCCTGCCTTCAGTAAATGTGCACCTCTGCTACCCTTCGGTGTGTCTCATCCCATCCTTTGCTCAAGACACCAGAACCTGGAAAGTGGCCTTGTGTGACACCTCATCCAGGAACGCTTTTGTGTACTTTTACTGATCATTCATAAGGGCACTATGAAGAAAACGAAGTAAATATGATGAAAAGGATTCTCCATTCTTGGGACTGAGTATGCAAGAGACCTATACTGACTCCAATAAAAATGCTTTTATTCTGAGCTGACAGTCATTTGAAAAATAGGATATGGTGTACCAGATACATGTAGGACAAGGGGGTAGTCATGGGTACTGATATTCTGAGTTCCCCTAAAAATCTCAAAACAGGCTATTCCTCAACCACAAATGCAGGTTTAAATTTTACCTAATAAAGATTATTTTGAAAATGATCTGTTACTTACAAGTGGCCAAAGATGCTGATGGCATCCCTATCTTCTTTCACCTGAGAACTTTTACCAAAATGCCCGGCAGCTGCTTCAGGAAAGCTGTTTAGTCCCATTCATTGGTTTCCTTTTCCTGCTAATAACACTTGAAGGAAATAGCAAATTCCTTTTCAGTCACACATGCTGTCTCCAGCTTACTGTAGTCCAAAAGTAAAAATCAACATTCAATAGAGAGAATTTGTAGTATGGACTGCTGAAATGAACGAGATAAACAATCTCAAATTTGGAAAAAGGTTTAGGAAATAGAAAGTATCTAAGCTTACTATCAAGTCATGAATGGATTTGAATTTGTCATTAGGCTTTTGACGCTGGAAATCGTCTTAGGCATGGATTAGAGTTATAGCAAAGGCAAAGAATGCCATGTGAAAGTTCTTAAAATAAGCCAGGTAAGAAGCAAGAAATTCCTGATTCACCATCAACAATATAAGATAAGAAATTATGCTCACAGCTCCTCCTCCATCAACTTGATTGGACCAGCCTTCACTCAGTCCTTGGAGTGTGATTTTCTTTTTATTTATCCTCTACATTCCAATAATTCTTTCCTTGTTCTTCTATATTTTTTCTATTCATGTTTCCCTATCCAAACAATTGTGCCACTCCCGGTGCTTTTCTGTGGGTTAGCATTTTTGTCAAATAATCCTCTGGGAGTTTGGGGGAAGCACCTGTAAAGGTCCTCGCTGTCCCCAGCATCATCAGCTACAGTCATCCCATCACCCATGGTTCTCCCCACCTCAACCTCAAGTCCAGTTCATCGCTCTTGCAGTCATGGGCTGAGCCTGTAACATCCTCAAATGTGAGCTTAGTATTCAAAGGCTTCATTTTAGCTGAAACCTTTGAAATTTTTTAAATATTTAAGTTTACTTTCACAGGTTACCACAACTATTTCTCTGTCCATAATGTCTTCAGATGTATTCACTCTTTACCTGCTTACAGCTCTGAGAAAGATGCTGTTACTACAGCTGTTATTTCTGTATGCTCTATTCCAAGACTTCTTACTTCGTGAAAAGAGGAAAGTGTCTTATTTGGAGGAAAATTGGAACTCTATTACTGTCCAAATCTACCACTTCCAAAGGTTTTAAAAATATTAACATAACTTACAACAATCCATCACTGTATGAATGTCAATATTTTATCAAGACTATCAACCATCATTTGAAGAGATTCCCATCATTTGAGAGACTGTAGTAGAACACTACAGTCTCAAGTTCTTGGGTGTCATTACTGAATTTAACAAAACACCTTTGCAAAGTCTTTGTTTAGGTACATAGCACAAGCCAAGTTGTACACTATCTATTCACTATGGTGGTAATTTCTTCTGTAATGACAAAGATTTGGCTGGAAATGATAGCCCCCTCCTTTTTTAACTATTCCTATTCTCCTTAAAGAATTATTGGCTAAATACTTTATATAAAACAATTAGTATGATCTTTTTGTTTTAGTTTACCTATTTTTTGGGTGTCTGTGTCCTATTTGTTTTTAAACAACAAATATTTACACTAATTTAAAATAAAAGACCTCTTTATATTCCTGGTAGTGTGTGGTAAAGTATACAAGCCTCTTTTGCAGAAATAGGTATTATTTTCTTGACTTTCTTTGTAAAAGCAATATTCTTTTTTCTTTTTGAACATCAAAGTACTTATCAAAGACTCTGAAGTGTGACCAATCTCAATTTTCCCAAAGAGATGCTATGCTTTTCCTAAGGAAATGAAAAGGTACCTCTAGTACAGATCACAGATATATGATGGCGTCTTATCCCTTCAGTAGTGTTTTAACTCTATACTTCATTCTTTTTCTAAAATTTTCCTGATAAATCAATTCCTAGTTTATACAAAAGAGATAATAGGATTCTCTCTTATATTTAAAATATTCTTTTCAAAATAGTATTGTAATTCAGAAAATATTTCTAAATTTCCATTAAATTTTAGATTTTATGAAAATGAAATTAAGTTTGAATACTATTTTTAAGTAGATCAGTAGAAAGTTTGATAACTATTTTTTTCTTTAAGTCATACTTTGAAAATATTATTTTGCAATATTTAATAATCATTTTGTGGCTGTTGAATATTTACACAAAGTAAACACTTAGGAAAGAAGATATAATTCAAGTAATATAATTAGAGAGGAATTAGTTGTGAAACTTTCAATTAAAATAGTTAAACTTAAAGAATATTTGGTTCTTGAAATCATAATGCTATTTAAATTGACATGATTTGTCTTGTTTGACAAAGCCAAAAAGAAGACAAAAAAAGTTATAAGACTTATAAAAAAAATCTAAACTGCTATCGTAAGTTAGAGTCTATAAGTTCGGATGGATGGAAGGGACCATCGATGGAAGGGTGGAGGAGAGGACAGGTGAATGGACAGATGAGACGATGAGACGACTGACACAAAAAGACAGACAAATTTACAGGAAGCGAGTGTGTGGATCAGGGAATATAGATTGTTTACTGTTCTCATAGTATCTTTGCATTAGCTCCTAAGGCATCCCTGTTACCAGAGGGCGCTGTGATGTGAACCTGCGATCACATGTGGGTACCGTGGTGCCGAGCCACAGAATTAGACTTGGAGCACATGAAAGGCAGCTGGCACATTGGGTGATCCTACCACTGGGGACACTGAAGCCATAACTCTCCACAGTGGGAGGACCTTCATTCTGCTCACCACACTGGAATGTAAATAAATGGCTCAGGGGAAGATAAATGTGTAAATCTTACTGAAACATTGCCAAAGCTCTAGACCTCTTGCTCCTCTCACTCTTCAATCATTCTTTAAGTGTTGTAAGTTTTATACTTAGAAAGCCCAGATTGTGCAGAAACATGAAAATATTCAGGTAGCATCATCTACCTACAATGGTAACTACTATATTTAGTTTCTCTTTAAAACACTGTGTAGCAGGATATATTGCTGGTTTTATTAGGAAACACATACAGGCTCAATAAGGTGCTTTATTGCACTGCCACTGAAAATTGGGTTTTTATACATACATACATACATACATAAGTATGCAGAATATGAATGTGCATGGATAGTCAAATGACTTATTCTCTCCTTTTTCTTGCATAGAGTGATAGAACCAGGCAAATTACTTGAAAGTGTGGTGTATTTGTGATTCCAGATCTCTGCACTCGGTGCGTGTGTACGTGAATAGAAGATGTGGACATCGTGTTTGCGCTGCTCACTTTGAGTTTCTTCGCCAGGCAGTGATGGAGCAGAAATGGAACCCAGGCTCCCGGGAGGACTACTTGGTAACGTGCTCATAAAGATAAGGGGGGTCTCAGACACAATTTATTCAAAATACATGGTAAAAATTCAAGCTTTACTCACCCTACTGCTTATATTTGTCTCCTACAGAGAAGCCAACACTGTAACTATTTCAGTAGCTTACATTCTGCCTTAGCATGTGGAAACCTGCGTTCTGCTGGACGGTGTGCACAAGATGTATACTGACTCAAGATTTGAGAGTTGAAGAAATCTGAAAGTTAAAGCTTATTTGAAAACTACAACATAAGAAAAATGTGGTTATTTCAGGGGAAATCATATTTTTCTCCATTTGCAAGTAATATTTCACTTCTCTAATTCATGAGATTTTACCAATGTTTTTTAGGGCCTATTGCATATAGTACACTGTAGGTAACTTTACAAGATTATTGATTACTTTCTAAAATCTTTGCATACTTCCTAAATTCTATGAGTTGCATATATGTGGCTTTCAATATATACTTGTTGAATTAATGAATTTTTTGTTATAATATTTTCTATTAGTGAATATGTCTTTAAAGGTAAAACATTTCAAAACATAGAAAGGTGATCATAATTATTTTAATCTGATAGTAAATAGATACTATGAGAGAGTAAGTATTTCAAATAATTTGAGAGATATAATCATTGATCTAACAATACAGATTAAAAAAACTTTTAAAAGTTTCCAGTTTAAACTTGAAAGAGAGAAAGAAAAGGAATAACTAAACTCATTAACGTAGAACATCTTATACTATATGAGATTGTCACTCCCCAAATAATTACAAGCTAAATATATAAAGACTTTTTAAAAAGTAGTTGAGAAGAATTAATAAATAGCACATCAAAAAGAGGTTATTTGGGGAAGCAAGAGAATTTTAAGATTAAATATTTAACTTCTTCGTAAGAGACGTATCTCTCTAATTATGAAATACTTCATGCATATGTTTAAGAAACTGTAATATTACATGCCAGCAGTCATCAAAGTATGATTCCAAGACCTTTTAAAAAGTTCTTCAAGGTCAAAATTATTTCACTAATAATAGCAGGATATATTTGCCCTTTCTCTGTGCTGACATTTGTATTAACGAAGCAAAAGCAAGACTGGATCAAGGTGCTGCACCCTGGCCCAGAACACAGAGACCTGGTCTTCAGTTCCACATGGTCGCGATGTCTGCTTTCAAGGAGAAAGCCAGAAACCCTGTCCAGACTGACTTAAGAACGGCCTGGAAGCAACAGGGAGCACATTTTATTATGCATTTTACTTTGAGTACAAATAATAGTGTGTGTGCATAAAGCATAGTTACATTTTTAGAGCTTAAATGTCTAGGAGCTAGAAAAAATGTAAAACAGTGACGAAAACCAGTTACTTAAAAGTAATTCAATGATGTCAAAATAGAGCTTGAAAGAGGAAAGAAGTAAGGAAGCATGTCGTTTCCATGTTAGAAGATGAAAACTGAGAAGAGTTTACTGCTCAACTGGACAATCTCTTTTTCAGTCACAGATAGCAAAACATACTTAAATTCTTATTTAAATTGAGTTGGAGAAATGACACCTAAAGCAGTACTTTAAGTCTCCTACATCTGATCCCCTATTGCAATAAGAGTTAGTCCTTCATGCTAATGTGTCGCACACAGATACTGAAGCATGTACAGCTCTTTCCTGAAGGGTCTCACCCTGCTGTGAGGAGACCAGAGCCCAAGATTCAAGGCTCCAGGTGCAGCCCACAACTGCAGTTACCAGATCAGACAAAAAAATGGAGATGAGTTTCAGCTGTCTTCCGGAGTTCTCAGCATGATTAACGCTTGCCTTTGTTTTTCTACCTTTTTACATACCTCTTTTTCAGTTTTCTAGAATCACCTGTCTAATAAATGACTTCTATTTGACTCTTTATCACAGGGCTAGAAACACAGATAATAAAGCTATTTTTCACCACTGTATAGTATTCACACATGAACACAGTTTCTGTCATGGAGTAAGCACTTAACAGATAATTCAGATACTAATTCATAAGTTTTCAAAAATAAGTTGTTAAAACTATTAAATTCATTTTAATATACATACTCTAGCCCTGGCATGAAGTATATAACCAGTTGATGTTTGTAGAATAAACAGGTACCTAAAGTTACCAGTATTATTTTTTTCAAAGTAGTCTATTCATTCACTAAGAATATATGAATATTAGTTAGAGGGCAATATTTTAGGCAGTCAGACACTGCTAGGCCATTTAGGGAGTCAGTGCAAAAGATAAGAACACATTATAACTGTGGCCACAGGTGCATTTGTTGGACACCTGGTCTCAAGATACAGCCAAAATGACCAGGCACACATGACTCCTCAGGGGATAAGATAACTGGTATCACTTGATCCCAGTGAAGTCTAGATAGACATCAGTCACCCCAGTGAATGGCCAGGATCTCCTGGTCCACCCCTTCCAAAAAAGGTCCTTGTTCTTTCCATGTACACTTGTTATGTGACCTCCTTCCCCACTGGATCAATATTATACAAGTGGCTATACTTGTAATGTTATTGGTTGATCAGTGTTTTGACCAACATTTTACCCAACAAGTGATTTTGCTGTGTGGAACATCCTTTGAAAGGTGGGTTCATTGGCAACCCACTTTTGGGGACCCTCTTGTCTCTCAGGAGATACCTCTCTCAATATCTGTTGCCCCTTAGCATTCATTCTTTGATTTTGTGGAACAGAAACTCAGCATACCTGAAAACTAGCAGGTTGGGAGCTGCATTTAATTCCTCTATATCAATACTGATTAAAGCATTGGTAAGAATTTAATATAACTTTAATACAATATTATAAAATTATAAATAACCAAGTTAAAATGTATTTGGCTACTTAATACTTACATTGATTGGGCCAAAATTGAGTTAATGTAGAACTCTTGGCTGAAGAATCTTATATTTCATCAATAGGTTTGAAATGTTTATACAGAAATGTGTCACCATATTTGCAAATTCTATTAAAAAGTCTGTCAACTCAAAATGACCAAATTGGATGGGGAAACAAAGGCACTGACTGAATGATTAAACACATCTTTGGCGAATGCCTCTCTCAGGCATGTCTCACGGCCACAGCTTCTCCACATTTGGGTGATGCCTGCCACAGGAAATGTATATGATATGAGATGCATCTATAAATGTATAGTGTATAAATATATAGATATGCTTAGAACTAAAATAACGTTTATATATAGTTACATACATATATATTACACTTATTTATGCTGATAACATCTTTCCTTCTGCTCTATTACATCATGGAAGAGCACATCATCTGATTTCACTATTCACTAATGGGTCCCAATAGATATTTTGAAAAACACTAAATTCTGAATATAAAATGAAGGGATTAGATAAAAATAATCAAAAACTTTTAGAAATTAGTGTAAAAATTACACTAGAAAGCAAAGCAGTATGGAATGAAGGCAGTGTGCCAGAGAGCTCTGAACTGGGGTAGGGTAAGAGGAGGCTTCCTTAAGAATGGTGGCTGAATGAGATTTGAGGAATGACTGGAGCAAATGCTGAGGGTGACGTGTACAGGTAACATCTTTATGAGAAGATGAACATGGCGGGTGCGGAATGTCTGTCTCCTTCCAGATACAGATCAGAATGTTAACATCCAACATGATGAGATTAGTAGTACCCAGCTTTAGAGATTACTGGGTCACAGATCTGAAACCTTTAGGGGAGAATTAGTGCTCCTATGGGACGTACCTGCAGAGCTCTCTGCTCCCCTTCTGCCAGGTGAGGTTACAATGAGATAGTGGCAGTCTGCAACCAGCAAGAGGGCCTCACCTGACCTCCACCATCTGGCCCTGTCACTGCAGATGTGCACCCTCAGAACTGTGAGATGTACACTTTTGTTGTTTATAAGCCACACAATTGATGGTACCTTGCTAAAGCAGTCTGAATTAAGAAAGAGAACAAAATCATGAACTGCTAGATTCATGTTCTGCTGAACTGGATGGTAACTGTGGAAAAAGGAAGACTACAGAGGACCAAAGGTGAGCAAGGATAGGATAGGGACATCACAATTCTGTTATTAACATGCCACTTTCGAATTATCTAAGTGGTAAAGCCAAGAACACAATTAAGTAATGGGATCTGAATTCTGGAGGCAAGATCTAGGACTTAAAAAAAGAAATTTAAATTAAGGAACTTCCAAATAAATGATCTGTCGAAAATTAGTAGAATGAAAGAGAATAGTATTCATGTTGTCAAAAAGTTGAAACATTAGTTGTCCTGTCAAACCTGGGTGAAAGGTAGGCAAAATCACAGCAATGATAGTGATAAGAATATTCGCCAATACTAATTGTGTAGCACAATATTAGGTCCCTTATTATCCCCCATTATTTTTAAAACAAATCATACGAGATGGATGTCCTAGTTTTCATGGCGAAGAAACTAAGGAATAGACATAAAATTAATAGTGTAAGGTCACAAATCTAACCAGGCACAAATTAGGAATAAGCAAAATAAGCAGGTGTGTCTCATTTACTTTTTTGTCTACTATATCACAGTGCTTTTGAGTGTGACATTGTGCTGGCATGCTCTATCAGGCAAGATCTTTGGTTACAGGTTTCCCTCAAAAGAAATATTCTTTTTTTCCAAATTCCTACACTTTAACAATTCTATAAGTAATTACTCTTTATCTTAATCTTCTCATCAAACAAAGATTATATTTTAATGCATACATAACAGGTAAATTATGATGCTCATAAATGCCTTAAATAGCAATATAATAATATCCATAACATAAGCATTTTTATTAGTAACCTTAGTGTTAATTCACTCATTCATTAATATTTATTGACCACCTATATATATATATTAGGTACTATTCCTGAAGATTACAATTTCCTAGACCTTGTCATGAGTTACAAAACTATTGAGACATTCTTTTTATATCAGTTCTTTTTTTTCTCTTGGATCTCTTTTATACTGTATGGCATAGATATCATTAGGGTTTAGATGATTTGGAAAGCAAATAAAGAGACAATAATATGACAATTTAATTTTTATGAGGTTAGGATAGTTTTATTGACAAAGAAAATACTTCCTGGATTTCCAGGAGGGGTCCTGAGTGAGTGGCCACAGGGCTTCTCAATTTAGAATGACTTGTAAGTAAGTAGGGTACAGGAATTGCTTAATCACATAGTGCTCACCTTCATTGGTGATTCCATGGTTTTGAAATGACATCTAGGCCCAAGCTCTCTGGCCCAGTTCTTTCTCACAGTGTTTACAGTGGGATCTCAGAAGGAACTGGTTCATTTGCATTATAACTTCCTTGACTCCATGGATCTTAGTACGGAGTAGCTGCACCTCCCTTTGGTAGGTGTGAGCTTCATTTTGTGCTGCCTGAGTAAATTCATTTTTGTCCAAAGTCCTAGTTTACTGTCTATTCTTCATTTTTATCGGTATGGCTGGTCACCTCACTCTATCTTAGCCCTTCCACTAGCTAACTGCCTTATTCCTAAGATAATTAAATAAACTATCTTCTACATTTTTTCTGAAGAATCATTCTTACCTACCATTAAGGGACCACAGGTGAAGACCAAATCTTGCTGTTTTGTGCAGAAAGAGTTGATGTAGGGGAGACCCCAGTCAGGGACTTTCTCCAGAAAACTAATCTGAGAGGCCTTGGATAGAAGTTGTGTTGGGACTTAACACTTGTGAATTCTCTTCAGAAGGTTAATCTAGTGGACCCCAATAACAGGGGTCCACAATACTCATCATGGCTCCATGAATATAACCATTTGGAGTTTGACAGCCACTAGGTGAGAAGAAACAAATTTAACCAGCAGAACAAGAATCCATGGCCCAAACATAAGAAGGCAGATTGGGGAAGAAGCCAAGATTAGACACCATGTTTAAGGGGACGGGATAGGGATTGTAATCAGCTGGATCTTGGAACTGCCTGTTTACGAAGGTAATTTGTAAGTGTGATATGTATTTTATCATTTTAAGTTTTAATTTTACCTGATGTGAATTATTCATCTAAAGGGAACAAGCTTTATTCACTAGTGCACAAGCCCTCTGTAGAAGGTGGAGAGATCTGTGGTTTAGCTGTAAGAAGGTGGAGAGATCTGTGGTTTTGAAGGACAATTTTAGCTAGGGAGTTTAAAAATTCTTCTTGAGCTGCAATAGCTGGTCCTGTGGCCTTTTAGCCTCATCGAACCACAGCAGTGGTCAACTACCACCTTAACTAGAGAGTTCTAGCGAGGGTCAGTGTAGAGATTGGAGCCCCCCTTTTATATCTAGTCTTTGTTACTATGGTACCACTTTTTGTGTATCTTTGATGAGACTTTTCTGCTGAGTTTTTGGGACCAAGTTAAAGTGAAACCTATGTTAATCAAAATTAACTTCTTGTCAATTACAACTCTTCAGGGATTACTCTTCAAACCGTCTATCAATGTCATCTGCTTGGATGGCTTGGTCGTGCTTGACCTGGAAGCCCGGAGGACCCTCCTCGCAGCACGATGCATGCTGGGTGCCTCGTGTTCTCTGAGGGCCAACAATCTCCCTGCTCAGGAGCTAGAGTGACTGATCAGAATCGTAGGATCCTGTGGAAAGGTTCTCTCATGTTCTGGGTCCTTGTTGACCTTGAGTACCAGAGGCAAACCACTGACTGTCCTCTTAACCCAGCCGTCCTTTCTTAGCTTTGGTCTCTGCAGCTCAGTTGTTGAACACCAGAAGACGGCTACCCTAGCATTTCACCAGGAGGAGTGAGTCTAACCTTCATACCTAGATATCAAGCACCTCGAATATAAAGCACCATTACAGAACTGTTATTTTGTATCAATTGTGTTCATCTCACAAGTCAAATTCTTACAGAGTACTAACTCACAGTTTTACAGATAAGGCTTGAGATCAAGGGCAGCATAGGATTTTAGTGTGAGAATCACGATAACATTGTTATCTCTGAAATACATTTAAACCTCCATTTTAGTATAAAGTAACTTTTTAATGAGTCATTTTTATTTAATTAAACAATATTAAAGGACATAAAGAAACTTTTACCTGGAAAATTTAATTTTAATTGGCAACTCCAATAAGTCTGTTCTGAGAAGACAGTCATAAAGTAATTTAAAATTATAGAATACAATAGAGGGAAATCATACTGATATGATAACAGATCTGATGTTGGTCACATTAGACAAATTTATCCAATGCTTCCAAAATACGTTCACTCTGACCTGGCAGAACCAACTCACCTTGTAGGCAAAAGTAATTTAAAATATTGTCAAATATTATTTAGATTGATAAAACTAACTCCTGACTATCAGATACATTAAGGTATCTTTTGTTCCATAGAGGTATTAGCTCACATGAATGATCTGGTTATGCATGTGAGAGAGGTGAATGCATGTGCGTAGGTAGAGAATGAAAAGGTGAAACTGGAATTAATTGTGTAGGTCTGGAGAATGCGTATAAGGGAAAGGAAATCTGTGCATGACAAGGGATGCAGTGCTCTGTTCACGTCATCATTACCTATTCTTTACTCCCCTGGACAGACACACCTGAAGTAATATTTCTGGACACACTTCAATCAGTCTTTGGCTCTGTAGTAAACTGAAAAACAGTCTCCCAAAGATAGTGTGTGACAAAGTCACTTTACAAGGAAAAAGGGTCTTTTTGGATGTGATTAAAAGAAGCTTGCTGAATGTGGTGGCGGTGCATGCCTGTAATTCCAGCTCTCAGGAGGCTGAGGCAGAATGATTGCTGTGAGCTCAAGGTCAGCCTGGGCTGCATAGGGAGTTCGAGGCCAGCCTGAATCACACAGTGAGACCATTTTTTTGTAAAAGGACCTCCATCTGAGTAGATTATTTTGGATCATCTGTGGGCATTTACCAGCTATACTTTCTTAAAAGACAGAAGTGGAAGATGTGATGCACATAGGGAAGGAGAAGCAATGGGAAAATAGAAGCATAGACTGAAGCTGTGTAGCTGCCAGCATTTCCAGGACCTGGAGGAGGGAACCAATCTGGTCAGGAGGGAATGCAACCACCAAGGGAAATTAATTTAGGCCAAGGAAATTTATTTTAGCCAAGGGAAATTAATGTTCAACTTCTGGCCCCAGGACTACAGAAAAATACCTTTCTGTTCTACATTTCAGGGTCTGATAACTGATTACAGCAGCCACAAAAATCAGTGACAGTGGATTTCTAAACTATTATGGCAGTCAAACAACACATGAGCCCCTTATAACCGAATCTGTAGTTCATGCACTCATGCTCTGTACACTGATGATCACACTCCCTTCTTATGTTCCTTATGTCCCTTAGGTTGAGGTGACTGACAGCTTTATGTGTCAGCTTGACCGTAGATGGTCCAAGCTATTCCATCAAAGAATGATCTAGGTGCTTTTTCTGGAGTTATGACTAAAGTCTGGAATAACTGACATTAAATGAGGAATATTATCTGGTGGCTCAGATTCAGTCAATAGAAAAGCCTTACAGTGAGTTTTTTTCTGAAACACAAAATAAGGATGAAGATAGGGAAAAGGGGGTGGATTTCTTCTACCTGGGAACTGAAATGTCAGTTTCTTCCCGAGGGCCAGCCTGTCCATCCTGCAGCTGGGCCCCGAGCTCTCGGATCTGCTTAGCTGGCCTCATTTTCTGCCTGTGCACGCACAGCCCCATGCGCACTTGCTACTGTGCTGCTGCTCTGGGAGCAGGTGATTGGTAATGTGACATGGAGGCTCCCTGCTACCCCGACTCCACCCCTGTGTCACCAGCATCCTTTGCTGTTTATTCTTCATAGTTCTCATCTCCTCATGCTAGCAATCCCGGGACTTAGAATTTGGGCCCCTGTCTCAGCTTTTCTCACACAGTAAGTGATTTTAAATGCTCTCCCATGCAGATGCTGTGTACTTAGTCTCCAGCCTGGACCTCTTCCTTACACCGTTCTTTTACACAACCATTGGCTTTTAGCTCCAACCTGGGTTTCTACACCATGTGCCTGAATGTCTCCTCATCTTCCCAAAGCTTGTTCCTGCTTCAGTCTTACTAGGAAATGAAGTAGATCCTACTCATTGCTGGGGCTAAAATGTTAGAATCAGCCTTCGTTTCTTCCTTTATTTCATATGCCTGCACAATATATTAATAAATATTAATATGGAGTCTGTCTTTGAAATTTATAGCAAATAGGACCACTTTCTCCTACTTTGCTCAAA
>PVJX010015542.1:0-42319 GCA_004027295.1 Dolichotis patagonum | reverse complement strand
AAAACTGCTGGAAGACAAAGTAGGTAAAAACCTCAAAGATAGAGGGGTAGGAAGAGAATTCATGAACAAGAACCAAAGTACACGGGAAGTACTTCCCAGAATCAATAACTGGGACCACATCTTATTAAAGAGTTTCTGCATGTCAAAAGAGGTTTCCAGCAGAGTGAAAAGAAAACCCACAAATTGGGAAAAAAATCTTAATGGACAGTTCCTCAGACAAAGGACTTCTGTCTAGAACTTATAAAGAATTAAAAAAAAATCAGACCCTCGAAATTCAAAGACCCAATCCAAAAATGGGCATCTGAAATGAATTGCACAATTTGTAATAGCCAGATCTTGGAAACAACCTAAGTGCCCATCAACTGAGGAATGGATAAAAAAGTTGTGGCATTTTTATACAATGGAGTACTACTCAGCTATAAAGAATGATCACATCGAGGTATTTATAAATAAATGGACACAACTTGAGACCATTCTCTTAAGTGAAATAAACCAAACTCACAAGGGTAAATACCATGTAATCTCCCTAATATGAGATTTGATAAGAGTATATAAGACTTTATGGTAAGCATGAGTCCCCATCTCACAGCTTCGAAGTCTTTCAAAGTTTTCAATCATCAGTTTGAATGGTGTTATCCTGTTTTGTTTGACTATATCATACCGGATGTTGCCCTGTTCTGATCTGCTCTGTACTGCCCCCTTTTGTTTTATTCTCTTTCAAATAAAAAAAAATAAAAAAAATAAAAAAAAAAGAAAATAGGAAGGGGCCTTGGAAATTATAGTTCAAAAGTTTCTGAAGAGATTCCACAGATTGTAAGTGTCCATAAGAGGGACTTGTGTAAGTATATGGGAAGGATGAAGGAGGATAATAGTTTACACAGCGGTTCTGAGGTCTGCTTACTAACAAAACCATGTGGGTTATCTAATGGTCTGCTCTGCACGAACAATCAGTCTGGGATGAGCTTTCGTGTCTCATTCCATTACGCCATAGGGAAAATACTTCGAGGAAAGAAGAGGCTACGATTTATTTTTTTTCCTGATGACATTATTTATTAATTCTTCTTTTGTGTATATGAAGGCAAACTTTGCTTACAAAAATGTAAAGTTGAAGATCTGAGTCTTGAAATTCCACTCAACTTCATTTCCAGAGCCCTTGATCTTTTCCCGTAAGCAAATGTATTTTGGTATTATAATTTTTTATAGTTTATTTCCAGTGATATATTCAGATTGGGTTTACGTTGTAACATTTCAAAATTTTATTTCCAAATGAATATTTCACATTTATCAAGAAAAGAATTAAGCTCCTGTAAGGAGAAATGCCCATGAAATGTACCAAGATCTCCTATTTACAAAAAATAATATGATAATTACTCTTTAAAAACTGATTTTATTTGCTAGTTAATTCCATCATAATTTCTATTTTTTCTATTATAAAAACTTACCTTGGTTTTCACATGTAATTCAAAGCACTGCTTATAAAAATGGAATTTTATTCACTGAGTATTTCAGAGAACTGTGGTTAAGCATTTACAGCGTAATATATGAATTCCAGAACTGTAATAACAGATAACATTTATGAGCAATTATTATGAGCCAAGAATACTATTTAATGCTTAACCTAAATTATTGTATTTGGTTTCTGTTTTACAAAGAACTGAACAATGGGCCAGGGATTCAATAATTGCCTAAACCAGTAGCAGCCAACCTTTGGCATGCATGTTATTTGTTTTTCTTTTAAGACAAAAGATGTTAGTGTTTCATAAACTAAAATTTCAATAGGGCAGTGTTGGCACTTTGTGATAAATAAGCAGGCTTTGGGTTCCAATTTGGGGACTCATCTCTAAAAGGTTTGTCAAAACTGGCAAACTAATCTAGCTATTTTATAACTGTCAGAGATTATGAAGGTAAAAGTTACATTTACAAATATATTAATGATTATCTTTAGATTTTTGGCATGTAATGGGCCAGAGCATGCAGTATTTAGCAGTGATTTATTCATTAATATAACTCACAAATCTTTTACTAAACATGTAATTAAAATTATTCTAAAGGAAGCATGTAGGAGACAAATTCTATACTATGCACTCATGTCACCTAATACCTTAGACTAGATCCTGCGCTTGTTCTGTCTGGCACATTACCTTGAATTAGAGGTCATAAGCCTGAATAGTGTTTTTTACGGGAGACTTCCTGGGGTATGGTGGATTTTTGTGTGTTCACTATATTCACTTTCACCAAATCCATTTGTTCAACAGTGACATTTGAGATTTTATTTAACATAATTTTCTTGGAGAAGAATGGAGAAATTTAGGCACACATTTCTCATGAGCTGAGCAGAGCAATCTGATTCAGCGAAACAATTTGAGTTGTACATTTCACTCCAGTTTATTTTTAAGACATACAAAGACAAGAAATATCTAAACAGTGTTGTGTCAGTGTTCTTACTGGAGGCATTTGCTGAGTTATACAGGTTTCTTTTTTAGAAAGTGTTTTTCAGTACATTAACATTGAGTGCCAAACTTTGCTAAGTTTAAAAAAAAGATTACCTGTGGTCTGCCCTTGTTCAACAGAGATATGCCATGAAAAATTATTTCATCTCAAAATAGGCAAGAGAACAAAAAAAAAAAAGGCTGCAGAGAAACTGTATTAATTGAGGCATGAAGAGAAGCTATTTCAGTCCTTTTTAGTTGAGCAGACACATATGCATTCAAAATAAAAGATTCCTTCAGGTTTAGAGGTTTTTAACAATAGGAGCTGATGATCAATGTGTAGAAGAGAAGTATGTGCTAATGATATTTTTTTAGACCAGATCAACTTGACCTTTGATTTTTCATGAAATCTTGCAGTAAAATGCACTTAGTCCATTTTTCTCTTCTACCTTCCCCAACAATTATCTTGATTTCCATGATTTGTAAGGCTTTCTGAAAGGCTTTTGTGGGTTTAAGGGAATTGGGAACCATGTTGTTTTATGACTGATAGAAATATTCCAGGACTGTGGGCAAAGTAATACAATAAAATTGATTTGATCATTTAAAAATCTATCTGCATTTCATATTTCTGATCAATAAGCATAAAGACAGTGACTCTAATAGCCATATGTATGTAACATTTTTTCGTCATCAGATGCAGCATGATTTCCTTTATACTAGAGGTCAAGTCTTCCCGTACTTTTGATATATTTACCATAATTCTGACCATGCAAATTTCCTTTATAAGACATTTTAATGGATTACTCAAAGAATTATTTGATAGACCAGATTAAAAAAACTTTGCTGATTCTAAATTCATTTTAAGTGTCTGAAAATAGTAGCTGAGCATCCTTGTCAACAATATAATATGAGAACATACAACGTAACTCAGAACAGTGCCATCAGACAGGGCAAACATCAGTCTGACCCAAATCTGCCTCAGAAGTCCTGAGTTTAGCATTCAGCATAGCAGTTAGTATAAGTGAACTGAGGAAATAAAGCAAATGGTGAGAAAACTCAAATATAGATTTTGAAGACAACTTTAGAGGAAAGGAAAGAAGCAGAGAACAGTAGATTAAAGCAAAATAAAACACAAGTGAGTAAACAAGTCAGAAAGTGTGAATCTATAGCTTGGAGAAATTTTAAAAATCAGTTTGAGCATTTTTTTCTATGGTGAGAATGCAGATATTCACCATATCCTGTTTAGCTTTTACATGAGGTACAAGATGTACCAGGTATACATCACTGAAATTTTAAGGTCACAAAATAACCTAGGAAGCATTTTTGTTAAGTCTTTATAAAATCTAGGTTAAAATGTTACTTGTAATTAGATGTTATGATTTTGACATGGGGCTAAATGATTGGAAATCTATGAGGATTTTGTTAAACTGAAATAATTAATATTGAAAACTTTTAGACATATACTCACCCAACAGATAGGAAGGGCTCTTTTGACTCAAGTCTGTGAAAAAATATAAAAAATGTGTTTTAATATAGCAATTTTTTGTCTATTCAAAAATTACTTTTATACAAACCTTATAGATTATATGCTTGAATGGAAATACTTAGCTTAGCAATGGTAAAAAGCTATAAATAATAAATAATATATAAAAGCCTAATTTGAAATAATTCAAATTCTGGCTTGATAAATGTAGAGACTAAAACAAATGAAAAAGCCTAGGAATAGGATTACAAGATTTTAATACCTTAAAATGATAATACTGTTAGTCTAATTCTAATATGTACTCTTGGATTCTACTTATTTTTTATGAATGAGGATTTGTTTATAGGATTCCAATATATCTTTTTGTAGTTGTAATACTGCAGAAATTTATTATGTATTTAATTACATATTGACTGGATAATCAATTTCCAGGGTAAATAATCAGTAATGAAAACAAAGCATATCATTCATGATCATTTAATCATTTACTCACAGAAATACTCCTGGGAGAGTGATATTGTCAGATAGGAGATTCTTAAGAACTGGATGTTTTCTGTAGCTCTCAACATATCTAAGGTGAGATCTCATGTAAAGTTCCTTCTCAGCTTAACATTTTGAGAAAGCCACTTACAGTAACCTCTGCAGCTTATTCTTCTCAGCATAAAATGGGCTAGGATTGGGCTAGGATTAGTTCCACCGAATGTTATGATTTGATGAACTAACTTTATATGATTTTTTAAAAAGGTAAATAAATCATGTAATGATCCAGTTCTAGATGTTTCCAAAACAGTAATTGATAGGTGTATATTTGGCCATATTATTTTCACTATAGGTTTATTAATATACCATTTGGTATTTAAGTATAAGCAAATATTGAAGACATTTAAAATAAGTAACATTCTAAAATATTTTTCATATGTGTGTTTAAGAAGTTGGCAGGAAATTTAATTCTACAAAACTTACGGAACACAGCCGATCATGCTTTATAGTAAAGTGGACAGTTTAAAGAAATGGCTTTTTAGAATTAGACGAAGTCACTATTTTGTCTCTTTCATCATATATATGTAAAAATAAAACTGAATAGAAGCATACCTTGGTGAGTTTTACACAGAGTTGGTACAATTTGGGTGAATGATTATCACACAAATGGGACAGCCCTAGTAATTCCATGCAACACCCAGAGGTACAGAAGAAGCAGATTAAAAACAATAGCTGAGGCTAAGGGTTTGATTGTGTATACTTATGAAATTTGTCACTTTGTGAATTCCAATTTTATTCATATTTATGTCTTCATGTAAATGAATTGCCATATTGTGCTTGTTTATTTTTCTCATACATATCTGATACAGATAAACTAACAGAACCAAGAGGAAAAAATTAAAGATAAATAATAAAAAGTATGATTATACTTGCTTTATAAGACATAACCAATGTCAATGATCAAAGCAAAATTGCCTTAAGGAAATGAGGGAGAGTCTATGTAATTTGACACAGGAGACTGTTTACTTATGTGGGTGTGTGAGGTGACACCCTGGAGCTACCACACACACCATTTAATTAACTGCCTTTGAGTACTGTATTGTGTTGCATTCCTTAGGGGTGATAAACAGCTTGAATAAGACTAAGACTTACCACTTTTACCTTTGCTCTTCAAATATCCAAATGCTGAGTTCAGTGTTTAAGATAGCATTAAGTATTTTTTCTCTGAAGATTTCAGAATGTGTTGCCCCATCCACCCCAATGGTTAATATGGTTAATCTGAATAACTAGTTCAGCGCCTTTTCTTTTACTATTTTACTCACTATTTTGATTCTCTCCTCCCAAATGTCCATTAGAAGATTTTGGAGGAGAATTCAAAAGTTTTCAAAATGATGTTGGATTAAGAATCCTTACTGATATTCTATAACCCAGAGGCTTGCAAGGTCTGATCTATAGACCAAATTCTGCTCCCCTTCTGATTTATATAACCCAAAAGATAAGAATAGATTCTACATTTTAAGTAGTTGGAAAAACGTTAAAGATGTAATATATTTTGTGGCACATGAAAGTTATATGAAATTTAAATTTCAGCATCGATAAGCAAAGCTTATGGAATAGTCATGCCATTTCATGTACGGATTATTTAAGAATGGTTTTATGATGTAGCTGCAATGTGAGTACTTGGACTAGACTATATATTTGCAATCTTAAAATATTTACTACATTTCTTTTACAGAAACAGGTGAAAATTTATGAAATATAATTATGTTACTAGAAGAAAAGAGAAACAACCTTTCAAAACAGGCACTCTTGATATATGTCAAGACATCTAGATTTAGAAATTCTGAATAATTGAATCCTTTCTTTTCCTTAAAATGACAGATTCTTCAAAATGCTGCCTTTATGGCACCACCTTGTCTGACAATTTCTGTAATCACAGTATGACATCTAAACATTGTAGCACTTCAGATGTCTCTCGTCTGATTTTCCTCTCCCTTTTCTCTTGCTAACCAGTTTATTCCAGGACTATTGTCTGTTTATTGTCAAGACATATCTAGTTTAACTTTGCTTTGGTGCATTGGGTGTTCAGTTTCTATTTCACAGTATTTTTTTCCTGTTTTCTCCTATTTGTCTTTTTATCTCAATCTAGCTTCCCCCAACACTGCATTCTTACAGCGACAAGCTGGTCTCCTAACATTTAATACTTATCTTTGTTACTAGGACTTATTCTCATGACCATAGTTTTGGATTTAAAAGTGAATTTAGTCTTATTAGGACTAGTGAAAATATTAAACATGGATTTCCGACAAGACCCTCAACAGCTCTGTGTGAAGTCTTCTATAGATCCAGTTGGACTCTACCTGAACTGAGCAGAATCAATTATTGCTACAGAAAGATAAAGCCACAGAAGATAAATTCTAGGTACCAGGACTCCTAAACACCTGGGATGAAGTAGAGCAAGAGACATAGAAGTCTCGAAGGGAGCCAGCTACAGGCCTCCTACCTCATATGCCATCCTCAAAATGAAGATACAGGGCAGAGGAAAGCGGCTATAGCCCATGTTGAATGATACTGTTTTGTAACCACATGCTCTGTCATGGTTCATTAGATCAGATCAAGTTCCCTAGTCTTGAGATCATTCAGAGAATCTGACCACATTCATTTCCCTCATTTGTGTAGCAAGTTCACTGAAGTGGAAGAATACGAGATTATGTATTCAGAGTATCCAGTGCCGAGTGGCATCTGACGATTATAGCTATGTTAAAGACAAATTTTTAATTCTAAGTGCTGAAATGCTTTGAATGTATAAGTACATTTTAGTAATTTTAATTCTAAAAATTGAAAAACAATGAAAAATAAGAATACAGAAACATTCCTTTGGAGAAAACTGTTTATCAATGTAGTCCTTAGAAACAGGTGATTACCTTGCAATGTACCCAGAGAGAATTTTCCTAAGGTTACTTATACTGTAATTGTTTCATGAAGGGATTGATTTTATCTTTCCTAAGATTCACTTTTCACATAAAATAGGCAGTGAATTTAATAATGCTTCATTCTAGTCTCTCTAGAATTTTGGAGTAGAATAAGATAAACAAACCATAGCCTTCAGAAAAATAAGAAACAGTAAAGAAATAAAAAACACAGAATGAAGATCAATACTTGGGGCTAAAAGAATTATAATACTTTAAAAACAGCAAAAAACTGAAGTGTGTTTGCTGAAAGCCAGGTATTATTCAAAGTGTTTTATAAGCATTGATTTATTTAAACATCCGAATATTCTCTGAGGTAGTTCACAAAGAGATTTAGAAGAAGAGATGCTAAGTACCTTGTCGAAATTCACAGCCCATAGTGTAGGTAGGATTTCAGTCTTGGTGTTCTGACTCCAAAGTTCATGCCTCATGTCTTACAAAGCGTGATGCTTCTCAGCTCTCATTTGTTTGCTTCATTTACATGTTTTTATTGCAAGGCCCTGTCACATCTCCTATGTTAGTTCTTACGTTCTATTGAGTAATTTCATCTGATTTCAAATGCCATCTACATGTTCTTCAGATTGTGAAACTCAGCTTTCTAACACTTCCTAATGATATGTAGCTATTGCTGTCAACCAAATATTTCTACTTGTGTAAGTGTCTATAACTTGACATGTTCTGAATGAAACTGTGCTTTTCTCACTCATTTTTATTCTTCCTTGTTTATCCTTAATCCAGCCACTCAAGTGACCAGACTACAAAGATTAGAGCCAGTCTGTCTCATTAGCTCCTTTCCAGCAATACTCAGTTTCACAAGATCTGATTTTAGCTGTTTCAGCCACCTACAGCTCTCTTCATTCTATTCTTACCTCTTATTGTCTTTTTTTCCCTTTTGCTGTTGCTTGTTTGTTTTTAGTAACAGATATTGAACCAAGCGCCTTTGCATTGAGCTATAGCCCCAAATCTTTCTACTTTTTATGTTATTCAAGGTCTCACCAAGTCATTAAATTGGCCTGGCTGGCCTTGAACTTTCCATCCTCCTTCCTCAGCCTTCCAGAATGCAGAGATTTCAGGTATACACCACTACATGCAGCTTCTTCAAAATATCACAGTTTAAGTGATCTCAATTCTAATATAAACTACTAGAAATAAATCCTCAGTGAATTTTTTCTTCTTTGGAATAGCCGTAGCTTCAAGTACATCTAACATACAAATACAGTCATGTAACTCCCCCCATTACAAATATGGATACTTTCAGTTGTTTCCTTACAAGGCACAATGGGTTGTTTGGGAGTACTACACTTCATAATTGATCTTGTATCACCCTCCAATGCTTAAATATGGTCTGCTAAAAATTGTCATTGTAATTGCCCAGCTCCCAGTAAGACTGGTGCCTCCTTGATGGCACGGACTCACTCTAAGTACCTAGAATCATGCTGTCTTCACTTTACGTTTAGTAATGATTTTGTTGGAGAAACTTTCACTGCTTTGCTTCTACACCTTGTCTAAAATATAAAGCTCAAATCTTTAAAAATAACTAAAATTTCATTCACAAATTGGTTCCAGTGTACTTCCTGGTCATTGTTTTTTACCATGTCACCCTGCAGGGTGCAAGTTCCAGTTTTGATTACCAAACTTCTCATGGTTTGGGTGGCATTTTGCTTTTTCACACCCCTGCCATTTTAATTACAAAAACTATTGATTAGATTTAAGTTTTGTCATGAATCTAAAACACCTTATAAGGAAGTTCCTCTGTTATATTTACAGAATATCATAGTTAAAAATCTCCTAGGAAGCCATCCTTTCGCCATTATCCAATCTATTCTTTTTAGCAATGACAGCCCAGACCCTAACCTACATTTAAAATGGATGTGTCACAGAGTTCATGGCCAAGTTAATCCACGGAGGTAATTTGGAGAGGCAAAGCATTCATCTCTGCGACTCAATTGTCTCCTCTACCAAATGAAATTAATTCATAGTGTTTTTGTGAAAAAATAAAAAAAGGCACACATTGGACATACATGAATAAATAAGCAAATACATTATTAATCTATGTTAAGCAACAAAGTTATTGCTATTTAAATCCCTGATTCTTCAAAATCTTTTTCCTGTATACATGGACAAGTAACAGAAATGGAGTCTTTGGGACTGGGTTGTTGTAGTGGTTATATATTAATGAGTCATGTTGGCATATATTGGAGAAGATAAACTGGCTGGCAGGTGGAAACTGGGGCTGAAACACAGGTGAAGCATATGGACTAGTGACAAAGATTTTGGAGTCACACCATCAATGTTGAGTTGGTACGTGGAATCAGGAGAGAATCAGGCATCCAGAGAGAGTATAGAATGAGAAGAAAAATGCTGAAGAAAAAAATATCTATATTATCAGTAGGAGTGCAAGTGGGTAGCCAAGTCAGAAAGGGGCAAGAGAAAGAGGCATGTATTCACCTCCAACTAGTCAGTTGTATTAACCTCTAGCTAGTATGACATCTAGCACATAACAGATACCTATCAAATGTTGACTGAGCAAAGCTGAGCCTCATTATATAACACCAAGCTTCAATTTGTTCTGTGGGATGGAAGTAAATAAAGAAGAAAAGATCTATTTCCATAAGTAGTTCTTGTGTACTTTACCTAAGCAAAAAAGAAACAGGAATTGAAGAGAGCTAGCATTCTCACATAGAGCATAGGCTTGATATATAAGCCAATGACAATGCTGAAACACAATGATGTTTGAAATGGAATTGGTCAATCTTTATGAATTAATTAATCTTTCAGTAAGAATAAGAATTTTTAATTGAATACATCATTATTTGGGAAAGAACTGATTATTGTTTACATTTCAAAAAGTATATTAAAGACAAGCAGGAGTGAAAATATTTTATGTAGAAAAGAACAGTATAGTGGACTCCTATCTCTCCCTCCTTTTTCTACAAACTCTTATGTGAGTGCTAAGTCCACTAACACATTAAGTTTTGACAACAGGTTATTAGAAAACTGAAATTCAGAAAGACTAAATAGTTTTCACATGTTATACAGTAAAGTGATTGAGTCTGAATTCATTCACAAGCCTATGCTCTTCATGGCAGCTCTCCACTCTAAGGAACAGAAGAGAATGCGATGAATGCTACGCTGGACTTTAGTCTGTCAGACCTTACAAGGTCATTATGAGTTGTCCTTGGTTGACTGTTATATGTGGAATACTGTTATTCACTATTTGTAAATAAACTAATATGAGTATGTTTCTTGAGGACTATAGGAAACTTATTTTGAAAATCTAAAATTTAGTTTACATCTCATTATTAACCATTTGTAATCTAAATAAAACCACATGATAATTTCATCATTTCAAGGCCTGATTTAAATAGGCTTTTCTCAAGGTCTGTGATAAAATCAGAGCAAATGTTGACGACTGATAACAGATAACCCATTGCAATGACTCTTAGATGTCTCCCTTATTAAAAATTTTTCATATTACAATATAACAATTTTATCAGCATTATTAAAAATCCATTTATTGCCAAAAGATTTTTTAAGAGAGTTCTTCATAAGACAGATATAAGATAGTCATAGGTAAATGACTCATTGAGATTGGCTGAAAGACTTTCTCTGCGGTATTTATTCTTCAGTGTTCTCCTCCTCTCATCTGAAGAGAAACAAAACAAAACAAATCAAAACTTGCAAGTTCCTTTGCTAGCAGCTCAGGACAAGGGGCCTGGGAGGCATACAATTGGGGGTCTTGATGTGGAGAGAAAGAGGTGTCCTAGAGGCACAGTGTAGGGAAAAGTACTGGTCTGTGTAAGCACTGCTTCCTTTGTCCAGGGACCCTGTGCAAATCATGTTGGCAACTCGGGGTGAATAAATTCCCGAGACATTGATGCACACTGAACATAAGCAGGGACTCATGGCAACCCCTCATGCCATTATAGCCCTCTTTCAGCTGGGGCAACTGAGGAAAGCCCCTTTCCTGGGGAGAAGAGCTATGGCTGTCAAGGTCAAAGTGTTGTGGTGGACTCACCACATTTTCCCAAGTGCAGTATTTTGTGGAGTTTTGTCAAAAACATCACAAATTTTGTGGCATATTGGGGCTCTCAGCAAGGCAATGGTGAGACAGTCTAGGTGGCTGGATGGGAACAATCATTTTCTTAAAAGCCTGTAAACTCTAAACCTGACAGGTCAGGTAAGTTTTAATTTTCATGTCAACCATGATTAATTGATGGTGACTGCGGGGAACAAAGTGTTGACAAGAATTCTAAAACCCCCTTGGCCTTGGGGTGTAAGAGGGCTATAATTAACTTATGTCTGGCACAGTAATAAGATGGAAAAGCAAAAGAATGAAGCTTGAATATGTTTTCCTACTTTGTGTTAAGAGACGGTACAGAAAATTGTTCATCCTTACAAAGAGATGAAGAGGTATGCTAGCCAAAAAGAAACTCAGATTTCTGGACGTTATATGCACATGTACAAATAATGCATATTTATGCCACGTATGTAGTAGTATTTTGAATTTGGCACATTACTTTAAACATTATAACATATTTAGTCATTAGAACCTTCCTGAAAAATTCCATTATAATTTCTATTTTATAAATAACAAAACTACGGCATAAAATGTTGACTCTGAGTCTTAAGATCTTAAAGCTAGAGGAGCATGGGATGAGATGAATTAGGAAGAATGATTATGTCACTGAGTCTTGCTAATATAGTATATCTGTATTATTTCCAGTATTTATTTGTTGATCATTAGAAGAACACCAAGTGTACCTGCAATGCTGAGGGAAACCAAGATCTTTTACTTCTATGGTGAATTTTCCTACAATAAATTCAATGTTTTTGAAATGAATAGCAGCTTTACCTTCTGCTTCCTGTGATACCATTTTCAAGGATTTCCATGCCCAGTTGAAATCTCTGTTTAGGGCTATAATCAGCCACACTAGTCAGTTTCATTTGCATTTACTACCATCTGTACTGCTATCTACAGGGATGGATTAATGGATGGCTATGGCATCACCCAAGAATCTCTGTGAAGTTTTGACACTCAGTCATGACTTTTGCCACATTGGAAATTGAGGCTGTAGGGCTCATCTTCCTTAGACAGGCTGTAATGTTCTTTATAATGCTATCAGGAGATTGAACTGTGGTAAGAAAAATGGAGGCAAAACATAAAGAAGAACCTCCTGGCAAGAAAAATCATTAACTGTTGACAGATTCTCCTGGGAGACTTGAAACACTTGGCCCAACAGCCTGAGAGGATCAGTGAGGATGGCGGGTCTTCCTCCAAGGATATTTATACCAAGAAAAGCGTATAAGATCTCATCCTTTCTCCATGATGTTCCAGGATTAACTTTATTGTACCTCTTATTGACAGGGAGTGCATGAAATCCCCAAATCTATGTATATTTTATTAAATTAAGGAAAATAATTTTCTGAATAAAAACAATTTCAAACTCAAGTATTTTCATGTAGGAAAATTTTCTCATTTCAGTTCTAAACCTATGTCCAGAAGAAAAATAAATTGAGGAAAAATTAGCAACTAGGTGCTTAGCTGTCTCACACGACTGTCTTATTTAGTGGCTTGCTATCGGCTGGTAAATTGTGCAGAGAAACTGTGCACCTGTCAAGAGTGTAGCCCGTGGAAGCAGGTGATCAGTCAGAGTTACCCAGTTTCAGATCTCAATCTTCAGTCCTGCCCTTTGCAGAATTCTGAGGCAATTTATCTTTGTTTTTCCACTTTCAAATGAAGAGATCAGAGTCAATACAATTCTATGCAGTAATCTGATTGCCAGTCATAGTAAGTCTTGCAGCACATGAATGGTATTCAGTGACATAACATATGTCTTCACAGGACACAGTAGTTTGCAAGGAACAGTTCACATTTCTTGTCCCATGACTCCCTTTACACACATCACCTACATCCCACCATGTTATACCCCCCAAGATCCCAGGTTCAATTTCATTATTTCCTCTTTTTTCTCTGAGTGAAGCAAAACTCATTTATGCTGGCTATGTTAATGTCTGTTACAGGCTTGGGGAACATAGCTCACCTTTGTATATATTTTGTATAAGTATGTTTCTGCCTCCTTTCTCCTTATCTGGTGGGTTCATCTATGTATCCCTGTCCGACTCAGATTCCACCCTCCCCTCACTTCTCTAAAAGAATAAATCCTGGCACTTTAAAAACATAATGGGGCCAGGGATTTAGCTCAGCAGTATAAGTGCCTGCCTGGCAAGCGCAAGATCATGAGTTTGATCCCCAGTACCAAAACAAAACAAAACAAAATTAAAAAAACCATAATGATTTTAATTGGCACATGCTGATAAAATTGCGTTATGTTAACTAACTGCCTGACCTATTCAAAATTACCAACTTTGGATTATGTTTGAAGTGTCACATAATTGCAGAGTTGTATTTTGGCTTCAGACTAGAATTCCTTTCATTTTGAAGCTATAGCTGCCTTACACACGTGCACTTATAACTTGGTCTCGATCTTTATTGTGCTGCTCTATGAGTTAACCAGGCACAAACAAACAAGCCATGAAACCAAATTGGCTGGATACAAAATACGATTAGTTTTTCATCGCTAACAGTCTCTACCATGCTGAATCCAATGATGACTGATAAGCTAAAATGAAGTCTAAAGAGCACTCAATCCACTCAGCAAACTTCACTAGTTGTTTTCTTCCCTGCCACTTTGCTGGCACCTGCCTTCAAACGTTAGAGTACTAGACATTTTGACTCTTCTCCTTTCCGTTTTTACTTAATCCTTTGGTATTCTCAACCATTTCTGTGCCTTTGAATGCATCTCTGTACTGATGACTCATAAATATGCACATATAGTCCAGACCTCTGCCCTGAGCTCCAGACTGTTCATCTAACTACTCAGAAGTCTAATAGACACCTCAGCTTTAACATACACCAAAACTAACCATGTTCCACCACTTCCATATCCCTTTACCTACTCCAAATGTTCTCAAGAGTCTTTCCTATCTCACTTGTTTGCAATCATTCTAGAATTATCATGTGATCATAATAGTGTCTTCAGTTCAGATGCTGTGGACAGGGTTAGTAAACTTACAGTTCACTGAAGGGCTTACAGTTTTTATAGGAATTGCCAAGCAATCCAATTCAAAATGCTGTCTCACATGTTACTATCTGTATTTTGTGAGTCATTCTCATTTTCCTTTTCGAATTCAGGTACTGGTTGGTGTATCATTCTTAAAAAGCCTCTTCTGATTCATGCCCTGTGCCCGGACTCATTACCATTATCTGTCCCATATTAATAGGTCATCTCAATAATGAGACCTTATCCCTTAGCCCCTCTTTTTCTGTCATGGCTCACACTCCACTTGCTGTGACTCCAACCCAGCTTTCCTTCTCTTGCTGTCTGCAGCTATTGTACACTGTGCTGTTACAAAGCAGCAGCAAAGCAGCCAAATTTCAGCTTAAAGTACAATAAACGGCAGTTACCGTCAGGCAGGAGTCATTTTCTTATTACCAGCTCACTAATCTGTCGTCAGAAGCACTGCCATTACCATGGATTCCTGACTACTTATTTCATTGCGCTGCTTAAGGGCTCATCAATTTTGACTTTTTGGATTTTGAAGATTAGCTGACTTCAGCTTCCCCACCTCCCCTGGAACCTCGCTCTTTGCACTTTCCTCAGCACACTGAGCTTCTCATACTGTCCTGGCATTAACTGAATGACAGGTCACTTCCGGTAGTTAGCTCTGGCAGTAACTGTGTCTCCACACGGGGCTGCTGGACTGCACTGAACTGTGAGACTGATGTTAATGAATTTGCCCTTTTAGAAAATTAACTTTTCTAAGAACCCTGGTGACGAGGGGAATCTAGTTCTTAAAATGAAGGGGTGCCTCTATTTAACTGACTTGTCCAACATCAACACACATAAAAAATGATATTTCCGTCTGTATCAGTGTTTTTACATGACATGTACCAATTACCAGCAGGAAAAAATATAATCTTTAACTACATTTCTTTTTTGTTATAAAATCCTCCTTAAAGAAAAATGTGTCGAAGGTATTAAAGTTCCAAGACAACCATTATTCATACTCCCAGCATCCAAAGACAATTATTAGGTAATATTATGCTTAATTTTTATGTATGTGTTTCATTTATTAGTATTACTCCTAGTGTATATAAAAATTCATTTTTATAATTCCATGTCATTATGACTACTTTGTAAACATTCTATCTGATAAATATGACTTGCCAGTTATTGCTTTATATTTTGGTAGGATCAGATTACTTAGCTATTATAAGTAAAACTCCAAAGAACATCTTGGTAATAATTTCCTAACTTTTTCAGATTTTCAAAATATTTAGGATTATCTCCTTACATGCATTCAAAAGATAGAATTATTTAGCCAAGAGATATAAATATTTTGAAATGTTACAAGAAGTTGAAGGAAAAGTGGAATAAACTCAATAATGAATGACATATTCCTGATTTTACTCTCAGAATAGGAAACTGAATAACAGAATCCCAAATATTAGACATGAGAACAAATTAACAGTATAATCCAATGTCTTTATTTACTGTGAGAAAACTGGATTTAAAAGAAGTTGAATTGCTTCTAGTTACACAGTTGATGAGTGCAGGTAATAGCTGATATAGAACTTAGTTGCAGATTTTCTGATTTCTAATCTAGTGCTTATTCAATGACCACTGAAATCTTTTCAACACTAAGGGACCCTAACACAAGAGTAACTTTATTTTGGTCAGAGGCAGGAATATTTGAAATAAATATTAAAACATAAACTATGAAGAACCTGTGTCATTTACAAGGTAATATGCTTAAACCATATTTGATGGTCTTATCCTTTGATTCTCCTACAGTAAGTAAAAATAAAATGCATACTGTCTCTCAGAAGATTTCTGAGAATTCCAATACATAATTATAAGAAAGAATTATCAATCATGTTTTTTGTTTCACTAGAAATAAATTTAGAAATACTAAGTAGTCAATTAAATTCTCAAAGAATGAATTTTTGTACAAAGCACAGAAAAATCATTTTCAAAAAGATACTAAATAGTTTAATTTTTGTAAGGAAATTATGATCTTTTATCAACATATTTAATGCCAACCAAAACTAGAAACCTCACTTTTATCCCCACACAAAATTTGCTCAAAATTAACATTTAAAAATGTTTATTATCAAACATTTTCTATTAGCTTATAATTAGTAATAAATATTTTCAAATTTTAATTGATCAGGGTAAGATACATTTGTTATAAATAGAAGAGAATTAGCTAATTTTGTAAAATGATTCTGTGTGGCTAAAATAATTACATGCATGGGTAAGACACGTATGGGTTAGACAAACTGACGCAAAAAAGGAGTTGAGTAAATTGATATATACTAGAGAAATATGCAGGGGCTGGCTTATGGAAATTAGGGATGAATGATCCAGGGATGTCTTTGTTATGGACCAGAGAGCCTTTGAAATGTGAATATCAAGGGAGATTGTACCCCTGTTATCAAGCGTCCAGTTCTTTCTGTCTCTCTCTGTGTCTCTGTCTTTGTCTGTATCTGTTTGTCTCTCTCTGTCTCTCTCTCTCTCTCCCCCACCCCACTCACTGTGTCTATGTGAGAGAGATCACTTCACTGGTGATCTTGTTTCCAATTATAACACTACCTCCTACCCAAAGGATATTAGAAGTCTGGTTTTCCTCTGGATAATGTCAGTTTGCTAACATAAATAGTGGTCCCAATTACTACGTAAAGTTAGGATGAATGATCTGTGATAAATTATGTTGTCAAGTTCTCTTATTGGAGAGTTAGCTTTATGCTGAAAACATGTACATAAAATATTGTACATCTTTGGTTACAGAAAAGTGACCAAAGATCTAGCAGATTGCATTTGATGTGTACCACATTCTGTTTTAATGTTTACTTAATTAATAATAAAATGGTTCCTTTCTTTAGCATCTCTGTTGACAGGATTTTTAGGTCTGGGAAAAGATCTTGAGATAATTATACATCTCCAAAGTGCAATCAGTAGGTAACACTCTTTCATAAAATATTTTTTAGTCTTTAATTTGATTTACTTAGAGTTAAGTCTTTAAATATGCTTAATTACTTTTATGCTCACTCCCATGCAGTCTTGTAGAATTGAAAACACAATGGGATCTTGAATAAATGAGTAGATTGGAAAGGTATAGATGATATGGACCCTGAGTAAAACAGGGATGAGATAACCCTTTAGAATAAAAAGTAATAATTGATTTAAGAATGTATTTTGGGTTGGAAATTTAAAGGTTTTAAATCTTTACAATACCTGTTCTAAAACAAGACAGTCACTTGGTCTAAAGACAATAAATAACACCAAAAAGCAAATGAAATCAACACTGACAATGAAGACATTCCAACATATGAACAAGAAAGGGCTTTTTTTTTTAGAAGCTAAGACTCATAAAGCATCTTCCTTCTAGGCAGGGAGCAATGTGAGATGCATACTTTAAGCTCTGATAGAGACCAGCAGAACTACTCTGTGTGCTGAGTCCTCAAAACCACCACACCCAACAGTGAAGAACAGAGAGAGATGCTTGGAGCACACAACATTAAAGACTATGGCTTGAGTCCTGCTGCTGTGGAAATCTTTAGTTCAACAGAAAATCCAGTTTTCATGTATGAAAGAACAAGTTGAAAACAAGCTAAAATTGTTGAGGTGGAATAAAATCAATAGTTAGAAGAAATCAGTGGCATATCTTCCTCTGTACTACTATAAGGATGAAACCAAAGTTTAGGCAACCTTGTTCCATGTTAGATTTACTATTTGTTTCCCATCTCTAATAACAGCAAAGGAGTAGTATCAAACAACAGAACAAGCTAAGTGATCACTGCATTGTAGACATACAAACATGGTCTTCTATTTTTGGTCCTTACAGCTGTTTGGACAACCCAACCATCTGGTCAACCAACTGTTACCTTCTATTTTGTCCCACTACACAGCTATCTGGGTAACTTGAGGCAAGGCTTCCTCTCTCTATTGATCTAACTGAAAAACCATTTTTAAAAATTCACTGGATGGTAAACTTGTTTTGGAGCAGAGAAAGAAATTATCCGTGGCTTGCTTCAAGGCTATTGGATTTATTGAGGTACTTTATGAGAAAAAATGCTATCAGTTTCAAAAATATGCTTGTGTATGTGTGTGATTGTGTGCACTGTGTAAATGTTACTTAGATTGGTCCCTGCTATGTTGTTAGATGATCTCATATCAAGACCTGCACACTAAGAATCTGTCAACAGAGAGTGTTAAGAAAACAAGTTTCTCTTCACATATTTGAGTACTTTCTTTTGCTACAAAATTACATAAATTATGATCCTCTCTTTTTTGCCACAGCTGACAGAAATCTCATAGCTAAGTTTATAGCATTTTGTCATTGCACACTTTCTTAGTATAAACAAACACCTGATCCTATTTGTCCATCACTCTTTTAATTCTCATGCAAATTTTGGATTTTGTTACTGTCTTCTTGAAAATTAGTTATACAGTTTTTTTCTTTGATTTTATCATAAATAAAATAAATGGAAACATCATCTTTCAGCCAACCCAAAATTTATGACAAAAACCACAGAGGTCTTAGAGGTAGGCTTTCTGCATTAAAGATTTGTACCAACCTGCTTCTCTCTACCTATATTCATTCCATACACACGAAGATAATCATGGATATTTATGCATTAAAAGTATATCAGAAAACTGCAAATAGGCCATTCTTTAACCTAGCAGAGAATGGCCTGCAGCAGAACCTATTTTAATGGGTATTGTGTCAGCATTTCTTTAAACATTTTAAATGTCAAGTTCAGTAAGTTACATTTGCTTAGTACTGAATTATGAAGGACATGCTACAAAGAAAAGCAATTTTTTAATCAAAAGTTTCTTTCTTCAGAAAGTTATAAGAAACATACCCTGATTCTTTGACTGTGAAGTTTAGCAACATCATCATCATAACTAAAGGTTCCTTTAAAATTAATCACCTAAAATGTTTTATTATAGACCTTTCTCTTTGAATAATCAAAATTATAATTAAAATTTTTAGAGTATCTATAATAATTACAGGATATATATATATATATATATATATATATATATAAACTTTTAAGAAACTTTTATTTCTTCCTTTCTGTGACCAAAGATGCTGAGGACCACTCAGTTTCAAACATCAAGTTCAAACCACTAATAATACTATGGCTCTTGCAAAAGCCATGCCTAACAGTCTTTTCACAAATATACTCATAAAATATATGCATGTTCGGTATCAATCAGTGAATGTTTTAAACTTTTTTGGTATAAAAATATATAAAAATTTATCGATAAACTGATTTTAATTAGACAGAATTCACTCTAAATTTCCCAGATGTATAGATACTCAGTTTTGAGTTTTAGAAATATGTAGGGTTTTTTGTGGTTTTTCTCATGCAGATGTTGGCAACTACATGGTAGCAATTTGATTGCATCAAAAAGGTTGGATTAGGAATAAAAAGATTGTAGTTTCTGCAGAGTTCCCACAAAAAGACACAATCTGGTATGTGTCATGCTTATGCTTGGTTGGAGTCTATTGCAAATGAAGAACAAGATGTATTATTAGTATGGGAACAGGAGAAAACAGTTCTTCCTCACACTCCACCTTGTAAACCAGAGCTAGCTGGCTTTCTTGAGTGGTCCTAGCTGGTTAGGCAAGTAAAATAGAAGAAAATCTTTGTCACCACAAAAGGAAGATTGGCACTGGAAATATCTTTTGAAATGGAATGTATATTATCCTTGACATTATCAAAGGAGACAGAAAATAAATAAGGTGATCAATAGTTAATTGGTAAATATTTCTCAGCAAACTGACCAAGTCAATGAAGTGTAGGGGTCCAGGATGCTTTCCTTCCATATTGATTTTTGCAATTTAACATTATCTGAAGTTAGTTCCCATGACTTTCATTTCTGTTACCAAGGTTCAAGCACACATTCAGGTGACTTGCAAGTCCCCCTTTCATATGATGTGCCAAGACCATTATGATGCATAATAACATAACTCATAGAGACAAAATAGAAAATAAATCACCAAAGGTATTTGCTGGAGAATCACTTTATATGGCCAATGCCTTAAAAGTTTTTATCTACAAGATTCTTATAAACACATCTATGGCTTTCACTACTAGTCATAATTTTCTTAAAAATGCTGATAGCATTAGCTGTATTATCCCTTGGCAATTAATTTATTTAATTCTCCTGGTCATCTTTCTGGGTGGAAAGGCTTTTATAAAAAGTATATCCACATTAGTCACAAAGTCATATTTCGGAATGATACATGACAATCTCTATGAAATTAATGGAATAAAACTAACAAATTTCATATCTAATTAACTGTGTTCTTTGGAACTGGGAGGGCTGCCTCTAGGTGAATGAAAATCTGTGTTTATTAGGCTCTGATAAATAGTGCTTTTGTTCTCTGGTATCTTTGTTTGCTTAACTCAAACCAAAGAGAAAAGGTTTGTTTACAAGCAGAAGCAAACCCATCATACAATTATTCTCATTGAGCAATTATTTAGTATTAATTGCAACTTGGCATGCTGGAAAACTTACATCCTGGGAGAAATTTATAATTTTAGAGTACCATAGGTGCTTTGTAATGTACATAGCACATTTGAAGGAGCAATTTACTAAAAGTTACAATATTTTCCCTAGACAATGGATTAGCTATTCACCATTAGGACTGGATCCAATATTTATGAAATGTTCACAAATGATTAATTATGCTTCACTTATAAATAGACTCCAGTGGGAAATTTTTGTATTGCAAGTAATATTTTAATGAATTGTCTGTCTGGATGAATTCATGTCTAAAGCTGGAATGATTTATTTTTGCTTCCTTCTCCAAACTTCACAACTGAGCCCAATAGTACATATTATGTTCTCCTTATTTCTCCTTTTTGACTCATGCGATCATTCCCTACTTGTCTAAGCTAGAAACTTTGGCTGTCTCTAACTCTCATTCTCCCTCAAACCTAATTTCCAGTTAGTCACTATATTCAAATGATTTCTTGTTGTCTGCTTAGTAAAAGCCAAATCTCTTCAGTCTGATGTAGTCATAGGCTGAACCACTGTAATGTTCCCAGTACCCATTTTCCACCAATTGTCCTTCCTCTCACCATAAGATGCTCTTTATCTTTGTATCTCTGCCCCTGAGCTTGTTTAGTTTGCTCAGCATGCTCTTTTTTCTGTCTGCAGAGCAAATGCTTGTTTGATAAAAAGTTGGCTCAAGTATCATCTTCTTCCTTTAACTTTTCAAGACTTTTCACTTTCTTTTTCCTGGGCAGAGCTTGTAATTCTTCCTTTTATTTTCTTATGGTAACATATGCACACCTTTTCCTATTTTCCTTATTTGTTTATGCATAAAACTCACCCAAAAGACTAAGAATTTTTAAACCTCGTTGTGTTTTATTTTGCATCTTCTTTGTATGTATGTCAATTAAGCACATACTAAGCACTTAATTAAGGTTGACTCAACTGAAAATCCTGGTAAAATAATCAAAAGAAAGTTAAGCTTCAGTGGATATTGTGTGAATTGTGCCTTGTGACTGATGACAGAGATCAATTAGTGAAGAGGGCCTGAGAGCAGATAAGTTACAAGCCCCAAAATTATAGTTATAGAGACAAAGAAGTTAACAGCAGTACGATAAACTAGAAGTTATCCTTAGCTCTAAAGAAAACTTATTTATATATTATAAGGCTTTCTCCTTTCCCTGCAGTTTCGGATTTTCTGTACCAGTTGGCTAGAAAAGCAGCAACCATCAGCCTTGATTGTAGAAGACACATTAAATATATCTTCTATGAATGAATGAACAAATGGAATTATTACAGCTTTTTCTTTTAAGATAAAGAAATAGATCTAAAGTTACAAAGACTAGGAAATTAGAGACCATTGATTTTCCAAGCTGCTACCATGTTCTATATATTGATCTAGATGCTTTTACCTCAACTATACAATTTTATACAATCAAGAGAAGTGCATAACTGTTATGTTAGATAAACAACTTGAAGTCCAAACTTTTATCTTGACATCAAATGAATAGGTGCTAATTCTCTTGTTCTTATGAAGTGTCTAATGTATAGTCTCTTTCACTCACTGGCATGGTATTCATATACAGACATATAATTGATCATTGGTTTTGATGACAAGAAAAAGCTGTTTCTTGTTTAAGAAATATTGTTTAAGTAGCAAAAGGTGAGTTAATGTCAAAAGCTATGACCTCGTTTCAAGATCAACAGACTTGAAGTCTGGTCTTATTCCTAATCTTATCTTATTTCACATAAATATTGTATCAAAAACTTGGATTTCTTGTTTATAAAGCAAGACATATAATTATAGCTTTGTGGAGTTTTATGATGAAGATGATTAATGTGTATAAAATGCAGTTCTCTGTATGAAAGTAAAATATTAGAAGTATTAAGCTTATGTAAGAAAAAGAAAATGTTTATAAAAGGACTTTCTCAGCTGCATATTCAATCCTTTATTCCTTTTGTTAACTGTTATTCAATTTCAGTGTATTTTAGCTTTAATTTATGTAAACAGATGAAAATAGAATAAACAATTCCCAAGTAATGTGATTTGTATGTATTATAATATGTTTAAGTGAAATTCTGCTTCTAATTCCTTTGAATTCATAATTCAACACAATATAGGAAAAGAGAAATAACAGTTAAAAAGACATTTGTTTCTTGTCATAAGCTTACATTCTCATAAGGAAGCCAAAACAAACCCACAACAGGGGAAATATGAAAATTAACATTATTGTAGAGGCACCAATAATTCATTGATGAGAGGAAAATCGAGACAAAGCAACAACAAAAACAAGCACTGCCAGCTTGTCTTGTTAATAATTGAATATATGACTTCTAAATGTTGTGTTAGCCACAGCTGTATGCATACATTTTAAAATGGAACGGATCAAAAAATAATTGGCAGTGCTCAGTTTTAAAAACATTGTCCTTTACCATAAACAAGGTATTGAAGGTGTCATTTGCTTTTTGTTGCTTCTGCTCTTTAATGTCCATATAACTCCATGGGGAATTATCAATGTTTGTTTTCTGTTTCTCTTCATTTTTATGTAAAATATTTTATTAGGATTAAATAAATTTAAACAACCAAAGTAAGAGACAAATGAAGCTATTTTTTTCACACTATATTGTTTCTTTAAAAATCTCTAATGCTCATATATTAGAGAGCCCTGGGGCCTTAGGAATGAGTAGGATGATACAGGTGATGTAGTTCTGACCCTTTTCTGCAGGGCTGAAAAGATATGCGCTAGTATTCAGAAAGCAAAGACAAGGCGACATCTCAGATCCTTCTCACAAGTACTCTCCTTTCTACACTTTATCAAAATAAATCCAATCTAAATATAATCCACTCTAATATATATATATATATAATATATATATGAATATAAGATATTTCTTTGTTACACAAATGATATCAGCGAACTAGACGCCTACCTTAGCACTTATGTTAGCTCTTTGGCTGTGGATACTATGGCATGATGATATGTATCTCTGAGAGCAACCAATAAATTGGGTGATAGGAGATCTCAATAGCCCAGAACAATTGGCTAAGTCTCACAAAAGTGAGTTTTACAGGGACAGATGCAAAGTCAGCACTGACAGTATAAAATCAGTGACAAAAATACACGAAGAGGCACATATAGTTTAACATGAGAACATGATTTTTTTTTCTCCAGAGTGCTGTTTTTAAAGAATTGAAAGTTATACAGTATGCTCTTTTTTCTCTCCTGATCAACCCAATTTTACTTAACTTGTAGAAGTATTTACTGAACAACAAAAAGGCTAAGTCTAATTTACTCTTTCCACCTGGAATTCAGAATACAGGTAAAGATTCTCATAAACAAAGGCATGTAGAGGGCAAAAACATTATTAAATTGATGCAGAATTGATTACTTTAGGAATGGCAAAAGGAATACCTAAAGGAGAGAATAACTCTATTCATCATTTTGGAGAAATAGGCATAATAGAAACATGTACTATGTGATAAAAGGAACCAAGTGATAATGTGGAAAGAATTTGGGATATAGTATCTGGAGGCACAGGTTTGAGTATTGGTACCATCATTTATTAGTGGTAGGACTTTGAGAAAATCTCTGCAAAACTCAATCTCAGGTCATAGGATTTTTATGAACATTAAACAACTTATGTAAAACAGCTACAGTACATGGCTTGTACTTGATATTCAATACCACTGATTTTTCCATTTGTCAGGTAGGATCACTAGAGATTTTCATTAAATTTTATTAGAGAATTGTCTTGTAGAATGGTTATATAAACAGACCTGACAACAATAGGCATTTGAGATTCCTGTCAATATTACATGATATTTCTATGCTATGTTGACTGACAACGTTTTCTCATACTTTATGCCAGTAATAAAAGTTGCTATTCGAAATAGGTGATGTCTTTCATATATTTCCTTATAAATTATAAGATATTTCACTACTGCACGTAGTAAAACAGTGCTTGTTTTCTTACCTGTAAAGCGCAGAAAGAGGCCTCTTGTTTCCAGGTTTCGGTCTGTATGGTTTGGGTTCTCCTGCCATGTTGATATCTAAGAGTAAAAGAAAATAGCATTGATTAAAAAAACTTAACTTTTTGTGCACATTAAGTCTTCTAGATTTCTTTTTCTTTTTGTATTTGTTTTGAGAATATTGGATGCTATTCATTCATTTGACATGTGCTTATTGAGCACCTCTTTTGCAGAAGACACTGTTAGGGATAGGTCATACAAAATAGCAAACCAAAAAAGAAAGAAATATAGAAGGTATGTTCATCTAATAAAAATATTACATATGCTTTTCACAGATGTGTAGCAAAGTGTTCGTTGTGCCATGGAAACAAAAAAACTACTGGGAAAAACATGGTATCTCAACAGGCAAAAAGAAAAAGAGATAAGAGAATTTGAACCTTAATGAGTACCACTGATACACTTACGAACCTTAAAAACATAACACTGAACAAAGTCTCATAGTAGTATAAGTCTTTATATAAAAATTAAATTGCAAACACAATGTAAACATTATGTATGAATAAAACATATGTAATCAAAGAGAAAAGATTAGGATACATTTATTTGAGGATTATATCTAAACGGGCAGATAAAATGTGGGATTTGGGGATGATTTTAAAAGACTTTAAAACTGAATTGTGAAGCACCATTTCTTAAATTAGGCAGAGAGAATATGGATTTACATTATTCTTTATAACTTACACGTTTCATAAATTTTATTTCAAAAGATTAATAAGTAAAGATTTTAAGAGACATAAGAAAATTAAAAACTGTATGTGAATAAACATTCAATCAAGAAGCAGTAAGCTTTGGCAAACAAGAGATTTCAGCAGGACTGTGAGCTCATGCACATATCCAGTGGGGAGAAAGCACACCTTGGGGGTGGATTACTGAGTATGAGAAGATCATCAGAAACCCCAATTAGAATGTAAAACTTGATTTGAATGGGGTGCAATTCAGGGTTCTGAATAGAGTATAGGCCTAAAAATGAACCATAAAGAAAGTAACTCTTGTAAGATTTTGAGTAAGTCACAGTTAAGATCAAGGCTGTCTAAACCTTTTAGATGTGATATTACTGTAACAAAAAAGTAAGTAAAAAATACATACTTCTCTTATTTTTATAAACTCTGTAATAATGATACAGGGTACCTGCCTTTAAAACTATCATGAGATAAAACTGTATATTCCCAGCTTATATCTAATGACTTACAAAATAAAAATATAAAATTATTCTCATATGTAAATAAAAATCTTCAGACAAGCTTATCGATAAAAATATTTTAGCATGTTTTCATTTTTTATAATGTGTTTTCAGTGGCTTTGAAGATGTGCTTATGGCTTTGACAGCAAATTCACGCAACAGAAAACCTTTTCGTGACACGCTAATAAACTCAGTATTTCTAGACATCAGCCTCATTTCAAAGGTATTAAAAATGCCTTAGAAAATCCTTTGTCCCTTCTGAACACTGAGTGGTGTTCAAATGGAAATTAATTCTTAAATATGCATATTTATGTATTTTGCACTGATGCTGTGTGGTTTGTGATCTTCTAAAGTGCAGAGGGGTGGGTGGAAGAGGCAGGATGGGGCATTGAGGGCAGCAAACTTGGGTAACTGCAGTGGACAATAGGCCTTGCAGTGTCTGAACCAACCAACCCTTCCTTCATACTGAATTTTAAAAATACGAGATTTAATATGTCCTCAGAACAATTCAAGCCAAGGCTCAGAGGTGCTTGTCTTGAGAGCTGCTGGCCTTCGAGGGACAGTGTGAATAGCATCTACAGTGGGGACTCTGTGGCTAGTGACAGAGATCTCCACAGCCTTCATGCCCTGATTGTCGTGGCACTCATGAGACCGCAGGAAGAATAACCAAGATGCAGTTATCTCTCACTCTCCTAAGACAACGGCTTTCAGATACAGAGAAAAAGGAGTAGGGCCTAGGTTCAGAGTTCCTGAATTTACAGATTTATGTCCAACACTACTAGTACTCAGAACTCTGTATTATCCTCAGGAAAAGATTGGGTTTAACTTTTCTGATCAAATGATTTGGGTATATTCCTAAAATCCCAGTTAAATCTCTAGTCATGGACAGAATTACCTATAAAGGCACCTTCACAGCAGGCTAGTGGACTCCATTATCTGGCTAGTAGAATCATATTTCTGTGGTGAGGGTTGGTAAAACCAGGTAAGCATCATTTTAAATAAGTCTGTTGGTGAAGTTTATTTCTGTTTAGATTTGCTATGCATTATACCTGTGCAGAGTAACTCCCTGCACCTGTGTCTGGGCATAGAGACAAAATGTAAGAGTTTTAAGCTTTTCCTGTAGCTAGAGATGAGAGGAGACTGTGCAACTTCACCTAAACGAAGGGCAATTTTGTCATGTAACACTATGAGGCTTCTATAAGCACTTAATAAGAGTCATAGAGCGTGCTCAAATCTGTTTTGATCTTGGTCTTGATTTTAATACTAGTTTTAATATTTCAAGTTAGCATGAATAATATGCTACAAAATTATTCTTCTTGTGTTAAACCTGAAACTGAAAAATCAAAAAATATCCAGTTGGGTTCTGACTACATCTTTTCACAAGGCATTGATTTTTAAAAATTAACTACTGCATAAAATTTGGCCAATTCTTTTTCCTTCTTTATTTTAAAATTAAATAAGCAATGCCATTGTATCAAGGTGAAAAATAACAGTGAAATTACCAAACTGAGAAGAATGAATGACCTCAAAATATTTTGACGTGAGGCAAGTTAGTTGAGGAAAGAATATATAGGTACTACTTGCAGTGAAAATTGGCAGAAATAGAACTGGCACATGCAAGTACATTCATTTGACCAGTCCTTGGAAATGAACTACTAAAGATGGCATCAACAGGATTCTATTATTTCATTCTTTTGACTCTTGGAAAGATACTTCCTATGATAACACCCAAATAGATGGGATTTTTATAATTTCCACTGATCTTGTTTTATTATGACATTTTCATTTTCACTGACTATTTTGAGTTTGAACATCTAAAGAGTAATCATGATTTCACTCGACTTCACACACTATACAGCATCTTGCTGAGTTATTTACCCAGTAGGTGCTCAATGATTCCACTGTAAATTAAATTTATACAAGCCAGAAATCATATCCTCATATGACTTCTGTAGGGGATAAGCAAACACATTTTGTCAAAACTTTTTTTTTTTTGGTATCGAGGATTAAAGTCATGAACTTGTGCTTGCCAGGCAGGCACTTGTCAAAACATTTTTTAAACTGATGTTTATTTGAGGAATGCTTCACAAGATGTTAAAATGTAGGTTGCTAAATTTATCAAGGTAGAAATAGTTTGGTAAAAATTCTGCAGTATATTTTTTCTGGATATAAGCACCATTAATAGATTAAAAATCCTACCCCAAAAAGGAATATATTTATTCATGTACTTGAGAGTATTCAAATGCACTCTTATATATACCATAATACAGAATATTTATGACAGCACACCTTTTGACATCCAGCACAGCAGAGCTCTTCCAGAATGGTGGTTTACGAGGTACCCCAAAATAGTTAGAAAAATATTTAACTTTTCTTTGCCAAGGATTTGATTTGAAACATCTTAATTTAAGTGTTAATCTTTGTAAATTATGTATGATTTATTCTACTACAATAAACTAATCATTCTACCAGTGGTGATCCCAGCTGTGATTTAGTATTTTCTAGATAAAAACTTAATGAGAAAGTGACATCTAACTCATAGTATAGCTGGGTGTCTAAATTATCAATGCTGTGTTCTAAATGTAGAAAAAATTAAAAGCAGTATTTTTCTGAAGCAATTGTTTAAAAGGAAAATCTTTATTCTTAGATTCTTCCACAGCCCTCCAGGTTTAAAAAAGAAGTCTAAATAATTCAGCCATGGCAGATAGAATGTGAGAAAAAGTCATTTAGCCTTTTATTGTACACATTTGGAAGATTTAGGGATTCATTATTGTTCCATTGAATAAAAATTCAGAAGATAAAGAAAACAGTCTTTTATGTTTGACAAGTGAATGGATATAACCATACATTACCCAAATATAAGAACCATATCATTAAAACATGTTTTTTGCAGTCGTTATTAGCATAGAATCTTGAAACAACTCAGTAAAATAAGCAGAGCAGGAATCAGTATTCCTATTTCATGCACAAGGTGGTTAAATATGAAGAAATTAAATGCTTCTAATATCATTAGTTCAGGCCACTACAACCATCGTTATTATTGAGCACAGCCCATGTGCCAAGCATTGAACTAACAAGAGAAGGGACATCCTGTATGGGGGTGTGTGGCAGGCAACTATTATCCACCTGAGAGCAGCAGACTTGAATTGATTCATAATCTACAACAGTCACTACTGTATCTCATTGATTGTGCCCAGATTTTGGATGTCACACCTTCTGCGGAACTTAAACCCAGTTTAGCCGTGGATAGCAGCCTGTAACACAATGCATACTGAGCTCCTTGAAGCATTTGCATCGTGGTTAAAAGAATGCTGCAGGGAGATCTGCCTGGCACCAAGAAGAGAGGCTCCATCTACTAACAACTGAGCTGTCTGAGATTTCTTGGCAAGGTAATAACCCTGTGGTTCACTGGAGCCACATTAAAGTACTTTTACACAAAGAAAAAAAAAAACTGAAAATGCCAAGTACATTCTACCCGGTGTTCTAAAATATGAATATCCAAAGGATTTTGATCTAAAAGCTGAAAGTGAAACCAATTTTCTATTGCAAAGTAAATGACTTTTTACTCTTGTTTTTCTCTTCCCAGAATCAAAGCTAGTTTTAACACTTAAAAAATGTCCTTAATAGTATGTTAAAATATTCACTGTTATGAGAATGAAACTGTAGTCTAATTTTACTGGGCAGTCACTGAATTGTGACCACTTTAATGAGCCTTTAGACCTAGTTTCATAAATTAGTTCTGACACAGCACTATGGCATGCTGGCCTCTGGTTATTAGAATGCTAATGCAAAGATCACTGGTTGACCAAATTCCCATTTGTTACCAGAATGTACTCCACGCTCCCAGATTCTGTTTGCAAGGGCAAATAAAAGTGGAAACTTGAACTTCTCACTAATGACCTAATAAGTCTGATATTTGCGTGTGACTTAGGTCCAAATATATTTTCCCCAAAAGAAAATAAACTGAATAAAAGTGGGTGTATATACTTCAATGCCCTTTTGTATTTAAAATCTATTTCTTCCAAAGGTTGTGTCAAGAGGAAAATTAAAAAATGCCATGGATCATTTGTTTCCATTTGTCAAATAATTGTTGAACATAGAAAACATGTCAGGTACTGTGCTAGCTATTGGGTAAACAAAAAAGAATCCTGTGCTCAGGATACCACACAAAAAGACAAATCTGTCACTCACTATAGAACATGTGATGTGGCATATCATGCTCGTGCTTTGAGAACAGGATTTGAGGACACAGTACCCCACTTTGTAGAGCTAAGAATGTCTGTTAGGGTCTGTTTATGGTACACAGAAGAGTTTCCTCTCAAGACAACAATTCTAAGGTTACATGTTGTAGTGGCCTCCTTCCCCAGTGCTGCGGCGAAGTGCCTGTCACACACAATTTAAAAGAGAACATCATTTATTTGGCTCAGTACTTTAGAAGTTTCAATCCAATCAGCTGACTGCAAGGCAGAAACGTGGCACAAGCCATGGTAGAGCTAAGCTGCTTACCTCATGGTTACCATGAAGCAGAACAGGGGAGAGAGGGCTAGGGAGTGAAAACCCTCCAAAATTATGGCCTCAGGGACTCACCTCCTCCCATGAGCTTCGCCTAACAGCACATGCAGATGTGAACATTGATGGGTTTCCACTAAAGACTGTCATACCGCTAAGAACCGATCACCATTCTTGGAGCCTCCTAATCTAATCAAGCTGACACGACTAACTGGCACTTATGTTTCACAGAACCACTTCCACCAACTGCAGAAGCCTCAGCTCTATCAGTTGAGCCATAGAAACTTGTTTCTTTTTCATTTGTTTTCATTTGCTGTTTCCATCAAAACTCCTATTAAAGAATTGTCAAAAAAAGCTTTGATTTGCCTTACAGCATAAGTGGAACGAAACTTGATGAAACTTTGTGGCTTTGGTACATGTTTAATCAATATATAGTCTAGATTAAGGTTCTTTAGCAGAGAACACAAGCACATTTTCACACTGATCACAAAGCAAACACCAAGTGGCAAAAATTACTAAATCTCAACTTTCTAATTCCTAAAACATTCAACTAGGTTAATTATTCTTTTTTTTTTTTTTTTTTTGGCTATCTTGAGTACATTTTCTGAACTTTTTTTTATCTTCCACAAATCTATTCATCTTTACAAAGGTTAATCAGGAACATACATTTTACAAAATCAATCAAACATACAATTCAGGTAAACATTCATCAACAGTACCTTGAATATGTTTAGGAATTTGCTTAACAATTTTACAATTATATTTAATGATTTATTGATACAAATGGTGGGAACAACTGTTATGATAACAAAGATTGTTAATTATATGGTGAGAAATAATGTCTGTGTATTCATGTAGCCATTATGAATATACAGACTTATCATTGCTAATATCTTTGCATCCCAATAATTTATTTATTTTCGTACTTGAGTTCAAGGGTCTTTAAAATTCTGAAATTGAACTAACAAGAGAGCACGGGTTACAGTTTCCTCGAAAACTCTCAGAGTTTTACATTAATGAAGCAGAGACCAAAAATTTTTTCTTGCATCTCTTTTTCTTTCTTTTCTTTCTTTCTTTCTTTCTTTCTTTCTTTCTTTCTTTCTTTCTTTCTTTCTTTCTTTCTTTCTTTCTTTCTTTCTCTCTTTCTTTCTTTCAGTACCAGGGATCAATCAAACTCATGACCTCACACTTACCAGTCAGGCTGAGCTAAATCCCCAGCTAATTTGTTTTCATATGTGTACAAATGGAATTTATTTCCTTATGTCTTTTTTGTCAACCTTGTATTCAGTGTTTACAACTATACAACTGTTGTGTTAGGTATTTTCTAATTCATAAATATAATGAAATGCAGAGTTAATGTTCAGGAAGCTAAATGTCTTTCATGTGGAGAGTACCTACTGTGTTTGGAAGACAAGTAACAACTGTATCATCTGAGATCTTGTTAGCAATGCAGAATCCAAGTGTGTGTCCATTTCAATGAATCATAATCTGTGTTCCAAAAAGACATTCACATGATTGTCATATCTATTCAACTTTGAGAAGCACTGAATACAACATATTTAGCATATATCTTTTGTTTCGATTATCCTTTAAAGGATTTATTTTTAAGATGTTTTGAAATGATGGCATTAAGAATTCTGAGGGAAAAATAAGGCTTTTAAGGAAGACATTTGAACAGTGTTTTTTAAAAGGTTTAGAATGTAATAATGTTACGTTTATGTCATCTTTGATAATAACAATATTTGCTAGGATTTATATACCATCTGAGTTGATCAAATTTTCTTATGTTCATTACCATTTGTAAAAGGTGAAGTTGAGAAAGTATGTTATTTTCAGAAAATAATGTTATTCATATGTTGTACTGACAAATATTCTGGTTTCAGTTCTCATTCCTAAGACAGTATTCTGTAGATGAAGCTGACGTTCATTTTTTAAAGAGACCACTGCTTATAACAAATAACATTTTTCTTTATTCTTACTTTAAGTTTTTCATAGAATTTTTCAAATATCTTCAAAGTTGCATTGTGTCATTAATGATTTGACACTATCGACACTTTCAAATAACTGCATTATAAATTTGCTTCTAAATGAAAAACATTCCCTTACACGCATATGGAGGAAAATGGTAACCTCATAGCCAAATATGAAAAGTGGAAGCAATTCCAGTTTCCATTTTCATATTGAAATGTGTAAATATTACAGTTCAAGTATTTTCACAGATTGTATCTTTTTTGTCTCCATTCAAACAGTACTTTTTGACACATTTTTATAGAATAAAACTTGTCATAAATGTCTAAATATTCTTCTGAATGTCTTAGTAAATATAGATGCTGCAAAATTGTAGGCATTCTTAATTTTATTTCATTCTGGCATGGAAGATAACTGTCATAAATAGCAACTATAGTAAAACACTTTTTCCTCAACTTGAGATATTTTAAACCATAATAATAGGCAATAGAACTAAATTTTACATCTCTTTAGAGTTCTCATTGTTTATTTCCTCTGTTCTTTGTATTTGTAAGAATAAATTTTTCTCTCAGCAATGACTCTTTTAATAATTAAGATTGCTGGTACATTCAGATATACATAATGATCATACTCATCATAAGGAATTTGTGCCTTGGCAAGTTATATTTTGATTTCTATTTTTTCCAATCCTCTCTTCTGACATTTAAAGAAAATTCAAATTTGAAATTTTATAAACATTTTGAATAGAAACATCTAGCTAATCTTTTACATTGGAGACAAAATTTAAAGGTTTTGTCAGATAGGTCTTCAAAAACGTAAACATTTCCAAAATCCAGTAATGACAGTAAGAAAAGATTGCCTACAAAAACATATTGATACTTTTGAAATTCTCTATTCTATTTATTACTAAAAAACACAAAAGTATTTTTGCTTTCTGTGTATACATAAAATATGTATAAAATGTAATACAGTTCAACTTACATAGAACTATACATTAGTAGAGTATCACAGTTTGCTGGATGTAGTTGTGAGCTATTTATATAACATAACCAACTCCAAGGTACATTTTTACACCATAGGTTTCCTAAATTAGTAAGAACATTATTGTCCTTATCATACTGTGCTGCACCCAACTTTCTGTTTATATTGTCACTGAAATAAACACATAATTTTATCTTCCTTGTTGAATTTTTGAACTACACTTATAATATGATTGATTTCATAGATTTAATTTTATAGTCAGTAACAAAAACAGGTTTTATAAAGAAACATCTAAATATACAGAGATAATAAAACACGAACAGTTAAAAAGTTTACGAATAAAAATCATCACTGTTATTAAACGCCTTTAAAGTAATTATTGTGAATTTTCCCTAGAAAGGCAGAACAATAAGTGATTCCTTAAAATTGATGTATGTATTTGTTAGGTACCTGTCTCACACAGTTTAAAGGTAGAAATCACTAATTAAGTGTTTACAATATGCTTTCAAAGAAATATTGTTTATTAATGATGATCAGAAAAGATAAGCCCAAAAACTTTTAACGGGTTTAAAAGTAACCCTTCATAAAAATATGCTAATTTTGCACAACAGAAATTAAATAGCTAATGAATTTCTGAATGATATACTAATATGCACAATATCAATATTGTTTTCTCCATTTTATTTGTAGAAAAATTTACACAACAGAGAAGAATAACTTGCATAAGAGCACATAACTAATATGCACAATATCAATATTATTTTCTCCATTTTATTTGTAGAAAAAATTAACACAACAGAGAAGAATAACTTGCATAAGAGCACATAGCTAATATACATAAAGTCATCTTTTAGGGCACAGGGAGTTGGTTCCAGTACCAACTCGCAAAAATGAAAATCTGTGAATACTCTAGACTCTTCTATAAAATGTATTTGCATGTTACTTATGCATATTTTCCCAATACAATAAATCGCCTCCAGATTACTAATATTACCTGACATGATATAAATTCTATGTAAATAGTTGCTATCTACATTGATTGAAGAATAATGACAAGAAACAAAAGCTACACATATTCAATATAGACACAACCACTGTATATCCAATTACTTAACATGTAGATAAGACTTGAGGCATACATTACTCAAGTAAGAAGTACCAGAGACAGATGGTTTTTTAAATGGTGTGTAGCTACAGCAGGATATGCCTATGTGTCATTTCATTTATATGGGTTCAGTGTTGGGTTGAGCATGTAGCACATTAGCTCTGGGGGACTTTCAGGATTTTTATTTTATGCTCTAATTCTATTATTTTTTTACATTTTTATCTACAAGTTGATTGAGTCTGCAGTTGCAGAGCCTAGAAATATGTAGGGTAAACTATATTTGATAGCGACTGTTACTATGGCAGTTTAAAACATACCCACAATTTAACATGTGGTAAGCAGATTAACAGTCACTATAATTCCTTGTACCTGTGAATATGCTACATTAAACAGTATACTGGATTAAATAAAGGGTTCAGTATTTAGGCAGGCAAAAATACAATAACAAGTCCTTAAATTGGGGAAAAGCAGGAAGAAGAAAAGGTCAGAGGGATGCTTTGTGTACTACATCATTGTTAGCTTTGACTTTGAAAGAAAGAAATCCCCAGCCAGGGAATGCTAGAAGTCTCCAAACTGGAAAAGACAAGACTATAAATTCTCCCCTATATCCTGTAGAGCAGGGATCTCCTACCCCCAGGCCACCAACTGGTACATGTCCATGGCTTCTTAGGATCTAGGGTGTGCGGTTGCACAGGAGGTGCTGGCAAACGAGTAAAGCTTCGTCGTTATTTACAGCTGCTCTGCATCATTGGCATCAGCTGTTGAGCTGTGCCTCCTGTTGGATCAACCATGGTATTAGATTCTCGAAGTAACACGCTAGTGTGAACAGCACATGCAAGGGTTCTAGACTGTGCACCCCTTTGAATTATCCTGAAACTATGTCCTGCGCCCTCCACTCATCTGAGGAAAATCTGTCTTCCATGAAACTGGTGCGTGGTACTACAAAGGTTGGGACCACTCCTCTAGAGGAGTATGGTCCTGCCAATACTTTTATTTTTGCCAAGTGAAACTTGAGTTGCACTCTGATTTTCAGAACTATAGGACTTTAAATTTGTGCTTCATAAGCCACTTAGTTTGTGACCATCTGATATAGGAGGAATAAAAAACTAATACAATACCCTTTCTTCAAGAAGTAGAACTTAATTCACGTCTGATTAAATGTAAAGTGGATTTGGTGACTATTGTCTAATGAATAGAATAAAGCAGACAATTGGATGTTAATTGCTACATTATTTCATAAAAGGATTGGATCTTCCATCTTGGATACATTTAGGATTATGCTTTTTCTGCATTTAAGGGAGCCAGCTGTCCTCTCATCAGGAGCCCTGTGGAGAGGCCACATGGTAAAGAACCAAGGCCTTCTGGCAACCACACAGATGCCGATATTCTCCTCCAGTAAACCTTTATACGAGAGTACAGCTGCAACCCACAACTTGATCCCAGTCTTACCAGAGATTCTTAAGCTAGAACCACTCAGGTAAACTACACGCCAACTCCTGACCCACAGAGTCGGGGAAATCATGAATGTTTGCTATTTTAGGCTGTGACATTTTGGGGTAACTTGTTATGCAGCAATAGGAAGATATATACATACATGCATTTCTATCCATCATACATTTATTTACTCTAGGACATATATAATACATGTACAACAGTATGTATTTAAGATATATGTATGTCTGTATATATTCCTATACTATATTATATGTAATATATATATATATATATATTTACTATAAGGTTTTTATTTAACTACTAAAACATAAAATTATCAGAAAATTAAAAATTCCTTACTAGGTGATTATTACACCTTTCTTTCAAATAAACGTTGTAAATGTGCATATTCCACTGGAAAATTATGAGAAAAATATCCAGTATTTTTAGCATAATGGTGCATGTATACAACGTCTGATATTTCTATAAACATACTATAATCAGCTTTTTAGATTATAAATAGAATAAAATCTCAATGTTGAAAACAAAATATCTCAAAGCACACAACCTTACTAAAAATACAATCATCCATTTTTACACATATTTTAATGGATCAAAGCTGTCAAAACTACTATGAGATCAATAAAGGCAATTAACCTCTAATTTTTTTTCTCTGTTCTTCCTTCTCTTACATTTTGTGTTTGCCTTGAAGTCTGTATCTAATGGAACCAAACATGCCAAAAAATCAGATAAATTAGAAATTTTGTGCTTTCCCATGTAGAAATATTCTCCAGGCTTGTAGTTTATAAATTTCAGTAGCTTTTACACTAACAAACACACACATTACTAAAGAAAATAACTATTTACTCCATAATAATTTTACATTGAATTTCAAGGTCAAACATCATTATGGAAACAAGTTATCTTTCCCCGTATCTAGGCAAAGTTGGTCTTGGCTAACTAAACACATGTGGTAATCACACCGTACTACATGGCATGTGGCCCACATCTCTCCCACCCTTATATCATTTATTAACATTCAAGTCTCATACTCAGTGCTCATGACTTTTCAATAGAAGTGTTAGTTTGTCAAATCTACTGTTCCTGTATAAAACATAATTCACCAAGTTCAACTTAAATATTGACTGCTGTATAAATCATCGCTTCCCTCTATAAACACAAAATGATGCACAAAATGCACACTAGGGACTTTTCCCCCAAGACACTGAATGAGTTTCTGTTTCTAAATACTGCATAAGGAAAAATGTGCTTTTATATACATCAGTCTCTCTTATTGTTCTCTCTAGGATATCAGATCTAGTTTCTTTCCTTTAAAACTAGCTCGTAAAGAATTTCCAGTCATAGAGATTATACACTTCTTTTGGAATGCCTACTGTTGTGATATTTGGCAGCACACTTGACCCCATATTTAACTAACAGCAGATAGTCCAATATTCAAAAGTTATCTAAAATATTTATACATTTTACACATATTTAGAAATATATTAAGTCCTTATTCCTACATGGTGAGATATAGAATTGTACTTCTCAGAATTGCTTTTCCTTCTTACATCAAATTCTCTTTGTTAATGTGTCATGTATGTTATTAATGCTTAATTCAGTGACATGAAGCATAGCAGCACAGGAAGTTTGAAGTAGGCATGATTCTGTTTAGGTTGATAGTTGCTGACCCAAATAAGAAATCAGTAAATGAGAAAAAATAATCTTGTAGCTTTTAAAAAATGAACAGTAATTGTTTTTTTCACAGAATAATCAAAAGAAAATTGAAAGATGCAAGGAAATTTGCTATTCTACAAAGCAATTAGTTTTGGCAATGAAAAAATAGACCAGTCTTTTAAAATGTATCTTTTTTTTTTCTTTTGGTACTAGAAATTGAACTCAGGACCTTGTGCTTGCCAGGGTGGTGCTGTGCTGCTGAGCTACATCGCTGGCTCAAGTATGTCTTTCACGATGCCTTTGCCTCACTTACAGAATTTAGATAATAAATTGTGACAAATAATCGCCATCAGCAATGTGAATATTAAAACATGATATAACCAATTATACACAACTTCTTTCTGCTTCAAGTTAGGGCTCTAGGATTAGCAGATGTTGTGTGAATCATGTTGTTAAAGGTTCCATTGTTGGATGATAGGCACGGGTTACTGGAGAGTTCTGAAAAATATACACATAGAATGGTATGAAGTAATCAATATTACCCTTAGATGACAACTTAAAGCTGGCAGAGCAAACATTTTCCAATTATAGGTGTGGCTTGTAGCTTGGATTTAATTTCCAACTCAATGCTTTAACTTCTTTTTATGAGAAAAGAAATGAAACTCCCCATGGAGGGATGTTGGGTGCTCTACGTGCTCTTGAAGTTGTGTTAGTAATTTACATGTTATGCTCCCCTAATCACTTCATTTTGATGACTATCTATCAAGAAATTTGTTTCATATTCACTTTATTGTTTCATTTTTACTTAGTAGACATGTAAAAACTTCTCTCAAACATTTTATCACTCTGTATTTTCAACACTGCTATTGCCCTTTATTCAACAAGGGGAGACAGATTCTATGGGAGCCGTAACAGTCATAGTATATTAGTGCAGGTAATGTATGACTTATATACCATATTACTAGACTTTTATACCATATTGCTACTTTCAAAAACTTCAAAAATTATAGGTTGCTTTTATTTTCTAATGGTAATAAATTAAAACAAACTTTCTGGAAACCTTTTTGGAAAAGCTTAATTTAATCACAAAGTCACATGATTGAAAGCTCTGTCAATATTTTTCACTTAATGACATATGAAATGTCAAAAAAACTCTCAGTAAGAAGTTTTTTTCCATTATTCTCTATTTTATATTTTTGATAATAGCTATCAAGGCACAAAACACTTGCAGTGAAGAAGAATTAACTAAGTGCATTACAAATTTGGTCACTGTATTACAGAACTAGAAACCTTTTGGATTTCTCCTGTGGCTACATAACTTTTTTTTACTCTTTTACATTTAAAAAATGTTTCTTACTTTTATTACTATGTGTTTGCAGTGCATAATGATTGCTTTCACTGTAGGGAAATGGTATAAGTACATCATATATTTCTCTTTTTTCCCACTTTCCTCAACCCCTTTCATTTCATTATTTTTGTATAAATATTCATATATGCGATTTTATTAGAGGACATAACATAAGCTTGGCCTAAGATTTCTAATATCTTCAACAGTGATTTTTGTACAGAAAAAAATTCACATTCTCAATAATCTCTGACACAAAAATCTACTGAGTAAAAACAATTTGTCAATTTGATATAGAAAAGATTAAATTTTTTTATCTGATATCATAGGGCTAAATCAAAGTCCACTTTATTTATAGTTACCACATTTGTGACATGTAGACATAGTAATACAATAAATATTAATGCAAGAACTATTGAAATTTAAAGTACCAGCTATACACCAGTGTCCTTAATATTTTGACAATATATTACTCTCGACAGGTTATTATGCATGTGTGTAATTGTTAGAGAAAAAGAAAATTTATATAAGGTTAATGATGATTTCCACATCGTATCTATACCAAAATATTTCTTGGACTTTTGAGCCTTAGCATTTGTTTGCAAGAGATATGACTGCTTCCTTATCTGATGGGCCACACCAGCATTTTTTCTGATACTTTCCCTCTCCTGCAACTTTACAGAACACTGTCGATTTTCCAGGATTCAATAGCTCCTTCAAACTGCAAAAATATACTCTCCCTGTGTCATCTTGATAGTTGCACCTCAATGTCCTATGACACTTAAACCTCAGCACAGCGATAGCTGATCTCAGCACCAGGTTCAGGAGCTGGACTGCCTGGGATTGATTTCAACTTCTACCACTTTACTAGGTTGTAAGCTTGAGCAAGTTACTTACTTTCTTCATTAAAAACTGTACTACTTCATAATCCTTTGGGCAAATATCAAAGGAATTATTATGTTTAAAATACCTTGAAGGGAAAATGGCATGTAATCTGTACTGCTATTATTATTACTAATACCTGCTTCCCCATAGTAACTCCTGGATAGTGGTGTCATTTGTCTTATATCCTCAACTCTTGGAGTCAATTCAATAGGAAAGGACATATTATGATGTGGGGAACTGACTCATAAAGTGTGCAGTAGTTGTGAGCCAGTATCATCACTTTCATCCCTACATCAAGAAAGGAAAAATGATACTCAGCTAGTATACATCTCCAAAGACAGGAACAAGAAAATCACTCATAAAGTATGAAGGTGCAACAGGAGGTTGCTATACAGATCTACCACTGGAAACCTATTTACTCATACATCTTTTTGGTATTACCTGGAGAGAAAAAAGGACTGGGGAGAGGAAACCTGGGGAGAGAAAAATAACCAAGTGGAGAGAAGCAAGGATAATCTCCTTGAATGCAAAATTCCAGAGTGGTATAGAAAAGAGATTCTGCCTATACCCATCTACAACTATGATTATACAGGAAAGGTAATACAGATTTGGCAGCTATAGTTTTGCCTGAAATTGCCTTAACATGGGGATAAAAAAGGGACATATCATACAATATTTAGAGTGGTTCCAACAAATGGATATCACATTAAAATCTACTGTAACAAAAAGGACTGACCTCTTGACAAGAGAACCTGAAAAAGGACATTATTCATACTTACTGCTATCACATGACATAGGCTAAAAGGTACAGTGATGTGGCAACTAAAGGGTTAACTTTTTTCTAAGGGCGATAAGAATTATATGGTTATTATGTCTCCTAACCTCCCCACATCAGCAAAATGAATTCAGGAAAAAAAGAGAGGTCATGAAAATAGAAGCATCACATCCCTACTGGCTAAGAAATTGGGTGATCACTTTCAATAGGCAGCACTCTAGGGAATAGCAGCAAGATCACTGCATCAGTCCTAGATAGCTTGTGTTCAGATGAAAATGTGTAAAAGTAATTTCTATTTTGTTAATACCATTGTATTTGGGAGAACCAGAGAATGCCCCCAGATCCAGCCACGGCCATGGTGGAACCCAGGAGCCTGCACAAAGAAGCAATTCACCCGCCCTTTTGGTAAGCACCTCCCTCCAGTGGGAGCCAGGAGGAGAACCAGAGAATGGCCTGAGATCCGGCCACAGCCTTGGTGGAACCCAGGAGTCTGCACAAAGAAGTAATTCGCTCACCCTCTTGGTAAGCGCCCTCCTCTGGCATGAGCCAGGAGGAGTCTCAGGAGGAGTGTCTCTTGAGCCTACCGGTGTGCGGGCTTGGAATCAAACACCCCAAACCTCCCTCTCCCCTGGTTAGCAACTGGGGACAGAGGACTGAGTATCTCTTGGCAGGATGACTGAATGCGACATAGCAAATATGGGGGGGGGTCTCCTCTATCTTCTCTTTGAGAGCAAGTGTTGTTCTCAGTTTTGTTTTCATTATGAATTAATTGCTTTACTTTATTCAATATTCTCTTTCAATTGATTTTATAATGTTCTGCCTTTGGTTTGATTTTGCTGTACTTAATTGACTAGACAACTATTGTGAAGATAATGAGATATACTACGGTACCTATTACTGTTATCCCGGTAACCTGCTGTGAAGTTCTATACCAAAGTCACTGCACTGTCTCAATTGGCTTTGTTCTGTCTTATTCTGTTGTATTTCTACTATCTTCAAAATAAAAAAATAATTAAAAAATCTTAAAAAACCACTATATTTGGCAGCCATTGCCCAATATGTATGTAAAGACACTATTGAAACATCATAAAAGCAGGAAGTCTCCCAGAAAGCAGCATCTCAGGCTGTCCGTTTGGGACCCGAAAGTCCCGGACCTACAGTGGCCTGAGCTGTTTGGATTGAAAGTCTGCGCGGACCTGCATCTCGGCGCGACTCTTTGGGGCTGGTAAGCACGCCCTTCATCTGCAGGGAACTGCCTGGAGATCGGCATCTGGGCCAGGTGTGTTTGGGCCTGTAGCCCCGCCCTTCACGCCCAGGAAGTCTCCCAGAAAGCAGCATCTCAGGCTGTCCGTTTGGGACCCGAAAGTCCCGGACCGTACAGTGGCCTGAGCTGTTTGGATCCAAAGTCTGCACAGACCTGCATTTCGGCCTGTCTCTTTGGGACCCGAAACTCTCGGACCCGCAGAGTGGCCCGGGCTGTTTGGATTGGGAA
>PVJX010015541.1:0-41399 GCA_004027295.1 Dolichotis patagonum | reverse complement strand
GGGACTCTGGTGACCTAATTGGCCAGGCCTGGTCATGTGACTTCTTCTTCATGGGCTGATAATTAGGTTGGATATTCTTGAAAGGAAGCCACAGTCCCACTACCAGGAAGAGGAAGAACAGATGTTGGCAGAATGAATAAAAAGACTTGATGTCCCCTGCAGGAGGTGATAGAATCTGTGCTGGTGTTGATGGATATTGGATGTGAAATGCAGTGAGTCAGGATAGACTCACGACGGTAGCAGGGACTCATGATGAAATTACCACATGCTCCACCCCAGAGTGGATGCAGACTGGATAGGAATCTATGGTAACTGAGAGGCTGCATACACAGTGGTCAGTGCCATCTGGCTGAGTCTTTGCTCTGTTGCTTACCAGATGTTACCCAACCCCTCTGTGCCTTTTTCCCTGCTTACAAAATGACAGTGTCTGGATGATCATAGATGAAACTTGAAAGCAATATGCTAAGCGAAAGAAATCAGCCACAAAGGGTAGAATCTTTCACGAAGCCATTTGCGTAACATGTTCAGAGTAGGAAAATCAAGGGGGACAGAAAGTAGATTAGTGAGTTCCTAGGCCTGGGACGAAGAGGGGAACCCAAGGGGGTGTTGGCAAGGGGAGTGGAGTTTCTAATGAGGGCAGTGAAAATAAAGTTGACTATGGTGATGGTTGCCCTAGTGTATGAATATCCTAAAGGCCACTGAATCATACATCCCCAATTTACTCCCAATCAGTGAATTGTGTAATGTGGGAATTATATCTTAATATCGCTTTTTAGAAGCTAATGTGTAAAATGCTTTGACCAGTGCCTCCCTGTTCCCTAGGCTGGAAGTTGTGGCCCGCCTCTTGCTGTACATCCTTGAGGACTTCATCCCTTAACCCGAGTTCCCTCCATCCTGCCTCCACCTTTCTGAAGAGCCCCATCATTAAATACCCTCAGGTATCCGAGAGCGTGCTTGTCCTTCCTGCCAAGATCCTGGCTGTACAGAAAACAGTTCTTAAGAAGAACAGAACTTGTTGACAAACTGGAAAGGACTATGCTGGTTAATTTTATGTGTCATCTTGACTGGGCCACAAGGCACCCAGATATTTGACTAAACATTATGGGCCTGCCTGCGAGGTTCCTTCTGCACAAAGTTTAACTTTTGAATTGGTGCTGTCCTCTTACTTGACTGTGAGCTAGAACAGCTATCTTTTCTGGCCTTTGTACTCAAAGTAAAACATTGGCTTTTGCTGGGTTTTAAACCACAGGCTTTCAGACATGAGCCACAGCTGCTTTTTGACGCATGGTAGAGTTGCACCATGATAAACCCACTGTACACTGAAAATACTGTATGTTGAAATGCTCTCATTCATCTAACTTGCTAAGCATCCTAGCTGAGCAATGCAGCGCACCGCAGAGAACTGGCTGTTTTCCTTTGTGATTGCGTGGTTGGCTGGGAGCTGAGCTCACTTCTGTTGCCCAGTATCACAAGAGAGGATCACACCACATATCGCTGTGCTGGAAAAGATTCAAATTCACGATTCCACGTGCAGTTTCCATGAATGTGTATGGCTCCTGCTGGCACGCCACGGGCTCTCCCACCTCTCGGGCCTTTGCACTTGGGTTGGATCTCCATGGGGGCTCTCCTGCACCTCCAGCCTGCTGATGGTGGAGTTGGGGTCTTCCCTTCCCATCCTCTGTAATTGCATGAGCCAGTACCTTACAACACACCTGTCTTTTAGGGGCACGAATTAGTGTTTCTCTCAGTACTGGGAATGGAATACAGGACTTCACACATGCCAGGCAGGCACTCTGCCACTGAAATGTATCACCAGCTCTTTTTTTCTTACTTTGAGAGGGCTTCACTAACTTACCCACGGTGGCCTGGAACTTGAGCTTCTATTTCTTTAGCTAATATTCCTATGTATGTGGGTACATATGTATGCATGTGTGTATGTATACATCTATCTGTCATTATCTAATTATGTGTCTGTCTCTTACTGGTTCTATTTCTCTGTGGAACACTAAAGCAGTCCCTGAAGGAATGAATCAGTGGTGAGTTTCAGGCTGAGTGACTAGGAAAATGATCAAAATATAGAACAGAAATAAGGAAGCCAAGGCAGTGACTGGTCTGAAGAGAAGATGATTTATTTATTTTTCTGTTTAACACACAGGCATTTAACATCTGCCCTGTGCCAGAGGGGGTCTGGCCACTAAGCAGTGTGCCTTGTGGCACACTGGGGCAGGGGGATTGGTTGAGCTCAGGGAGTTCAAGACCAATCTGGGTTATTTAGGGAGACTCTGCCCCCTCCTGAAGTGTTTTAGCCACTAGGGATTCAAAGATCCACTCGTTTGCCTAAACTGGAGGCTCAAATCCATCTTTGATTCTCCCTTCAGCTTTACCCTTAGCATGATATAGTCTTTTTTTCAGCACTGGGAATGGAATACGGGACTTTACACATGCCAAGCAGGCACTCTGCCACTGAAATATATCACCAGCTCTTTTCTTTTTCTTTCTTATTTTGAGAAGGCTTCACTAAGTTGCCCACGGTGGCCTTGAATTTGAGCTCCTTCTGCCTCAGGCTTCCAAGTAGCTGGGATTACGGGTATGCACCACTGCACCATTTGTGAATTAATTTTAAGACTTGTAATTCTGTCTCCTCAAGTTGTTCTCAAATGAATTTACTTGGCGGGAAGAGAAGACTTTGAGAGAACATCCAGAGGTCACAGAAATCTCCTTTCACATGTGTGCCATTTTGTTGTTTAATTTATGTATCAGAAGGATCATACAAATATTTGAATGAGGTAGAGATTATATTGCATGTGAAATTAGGATGTAGAAATTTATGGGAAAATTTAGAAGAAGAAACTTTCTGGTATTGGTCAAAGTATATGAAAATAAAATATACTTCGCATCTCCTCATTACTGAAGGTGACAAGGGAGGGCGTTACCAGCTGTGCTGAGTGTTTGCTGGGGGATGAGACAGTGTCCAAAGGAAAAGAATCCGCTGTGGTTTTTGGCTTTGCCATGCTGGTAATCTGATTCAGGACTTCACACTGTGCTATATCTCCAGTCCCCATCCCACCTCCCCTCTTTTTTTTTTTGAGACATGGCCTCACTAAGTAGCTTGAATTTGCAATCCTCCTACTTCAGCCTCCCAGAGTGCTGGTCTTACAGGACTGTGCCACCATGCCTGGCTCTCTGTGTTATTTTATGAAAGAACATTGACCAAAATTAGGCCTAGAGCAGAGTTAAGATGAGCGGTAGAGACAGAGGCAGAGAAAAAAGACACTGAAAGTGGGCCACAGCTAGGGCCCAAGGTTCCACCTCCTGGGAGTCACTTCCTATTTTACAGGCATGTCCAACGCACAGCCTGTGGCCACACTGAAGCCCCGGACAGCCAGTAATGTGGCTCCACAAGATCATAAACTTTTAATTTTAACATCCTTGTCTGATGTTTAGTGTTATCACTCATGACTTGATTGCATGGTGCTCGAGCAAGAATGCATAGGTGACATTGATAGACTGCAGGGGAGCACAGTGCAAGGCTAAGTTCCTCCTGGGGTTGCCATACACTGTCCAGCGGAAACCGTGTGCATCAGGTGGTACATCTGCTTTTGCAACGACATGACATGTAAAGTGCAGTGATTCTCTACAAGCGTGTGTGTGTCAGCCTGAAAAAACAGGCATTTATTGTTACTAAGCAGACATGTAGATTTTCTTGTTAAATTATTAAGGCTGGTGTCATTGCATCATTTTGTAAAACAACTCATATTAAAAGATATAAGAACAAATTTTGGCTGGGCATGGTGGTCCACACCTGTAATCCCAGCCCTCAGATGCTGAAGCAGGAGCCTCTAGTTCAAGGCCAGCCTGAACTACATAGTGAGACCATGTCTCCACAACCACCCCCCCCAAAGCCTCCACAAGTCTTGTTACTTATGAGATATGATCAGAGTATATAATGAATGTTTAAATTTTTCAAATTTATTACAGTAAAAGATACATTGCCATTAGTCCCCCTCAAAATCCTCCGCTTCCCCCTTGCTTTGGACACACTCCATCCCATCCTTCTCACCACTCTCTGAAGCAGTTCTGGACGTCCTCTTCTGGAGTGTCTTTAAAAATACAGTGAATGCTGCCGCTGCCTGCCATCCAATCAAAAGGCAGGCTCATAAAAACTAAGACTGTACTCATCTGTCTTATTCATCAGATCTGACATTGTGCAACTTCTGGCTCTTCCCCAAAGTCAGAACCATGAAAGGGGAACATTTTTAATTCATTCAGGACATCAAGGCAGCCATGATGGGAGAACTAAAGATATTCATGAAAGAGGACTTCCCAAACCATTTCAGAAAGTGGCAAGAGCGATCGAATCAGTGTGTTTGAAGTGAGGGTGAGTATATTGGGGAGATTAACGATAATGTGCCTTTTGTTCTAGTAAATTGTCAAAAGTCAAATAGCCACCATAGTTTTTGAGCATGCCTCATATATTACCAACATTATATATTTTATATGTGGAACAAGACAATTCCTATTCACGTACAGTGGTCCAGGCAAGCCAAAAAGTTGGACATCTTTTTTTTTTTTTTTTTTTTTTTTTGGTATCAGGGATCAAACTCATGACCTCACACTTGCCAGGCAGGCCCTTATGCCACTGAGCTAACTCCCCAGTCCCCATACATCTGTTTTTTAAACTATCTTCTTTTAAGAGACTGGAACCCTAGGGAGACCACACCAAGAAGGACAGCTCAGGCCACTTCTGCACCTGTGGAATCTCATGGAGCATGGTACTTCCATACCCATTTGCATGGGGCAGGAGAGTGGCTGCTCAAATGCCTCTGATAGGGTGTCCATTCTTTTTATTTTATTTTATTTTATTTTATTTTATTTTATTTTATTTTTTTATTTTATTTTATTTATTTTATTTTTATTTGAGACAGAGTCTCACCGTGTAGTTCAGGCTGGTCTGGACTCACTATGTTGCCCAGGCTGGCCTCCCACTCATACCAATCCTCCTGCCTCAGGGGTATCTGTTCTGTAGGGCTACAATCCAGTGGCAGGGGATTTTTTCCCTGCTTTCCCATTCCCTTGCTTGAGTACTTTGAAAAGGAGAACCAATAAACAACTTTGTTATTTGGAAATTTTGTCAAGTTAAAAAAAATTCAAACCTTGCCATTTTCTCTGCATTCCCATTGCCACCCAAGTAATGGCCACCATTGTCTTTTACCTGCTGCCGCAGTCTTTACGCTGGGATCCAGGAGCCAGCGTTGTCTTATCCACACTGAGACTAGATGTGCCCATGTGACTCATTCTGATCAGTGAAACACAAGCAGAAGTTCTTAGGTGGAACTTCTAGAACAGCTCTTTAGAAATGGAGCAGACACATGGTACTAGCCCTTCTTAACTTCTCCTAACGGATGCTTCCAGCCTGAGATAGGGATACGATGGCTGGAGCTGCAAAACTCATTGCATACCATGAGGCATCTTTGAAGTTGAGAAAGCCCTCTGCTTATGGTAATGAAGAATACTAGAAAGGTTCTGGATCCTTGGTAACCAGGGCACCACTGTACCACCCCTGGGCTACTTTAAACCTCTATTGTTCCTGGTATTACTGGCAGTCAAAAAGTATTCAACTTAGCTGATGCCTTTAAGTCTCAGGGTGGAGTCCAATTTCCCTAAGACATGTTCTATGATATTCCATTCCCCTACCTGAACCTCCTTGTAGGATTCCCATGTGCCCACGCGTTCCACATGATAGGCTTCACTGTGCTGTACGGCAATTACCAGTCCACAAGTCTCACAAGCCTGTAGCCTCCTGAGCCAGTGGGCCTGGTCTTCCTGGCTGTTGCTGTTATCCCAGCTTATGACATGTTATGAGTGCTTACTATCTAGATACCTGCTGAAGCAATGACCAGATCAGCGTGAACTAACTTAATCTCTGGTCCCAGGAAGCTCCAAGTTCCAAATTTTGCGTTAGATGTGATAGGTGTGAAGAAATGACTCAGAGACCGAGGGCAGAACTTCATAAAGAACAACTGCCCTAATCTACCGGCTCAATCATTCGTTAGGTCCTAGAGTGACCTCTATTAGCCATGTGTGTTCAGTGAAGAGATGCATGGGTGACCAGAGCTGAGCGTGATGAACAGGGCTTTCGGGACATTTGACTCACATGGCCTCCCCAGGAAAGTCTAGTTTTCGCCTTCATTCCTTAAATGCTGGACATCACAATGACTCCCCTTCCAAAATGCATTTAGGAGAGTCATCATTCAATATGTGCAAAATAGTGTACACATGAGAATATTTGCTACAGCATTATTTGCAATAGCAAAAGATTCTAAGGGAGCCCAGTGCAGGCCAGGAAGAGACCAGTTAAAAAATTAAGATGGGGCCACACCAAGGATTACTCTGCAGCCAGTAAGAAGACTGGAGTGGCTCTGTTTGCTATAATATGGAAATTTCTCCAAGAAATCTAGTAATGGGGGGAATGAAGATGCAGAGCCGTGTATAGAATCGCTCAGATTACAGCTCCATCACTAATGTGTCAGGGTTTGAGTTTATGTCTCTGGGCATCTGCAAATTATGGCCATGGACCAAGTACAGCTGGTCTTGTTTTATAAATAAAGTTTTATTGAAACATAGTGCTAGTTCATTCAGATGTCTATGATTGTTTTCCACAATGAAATAGCGATGGCAGAGTCCATATGACTACAAAACCTCAAATGTTTACTCTCTGTTCCTTTACAAAAAACATGTGCCAACCTGACCTAGGCTTTATCTCTACATTGGGTCAATAAAACACAACTTGCTTCACAGAGCATGAGGATTAAGGGACACGATGGACATAAACATGATTTAAATCCTCTATAGGTGCAGTATTATTTGGATTTCCTCATCAATCTTATTCTTCTCTTCCTGCAGTAGATACATGCCTATAACTGATTAACCAATGTTAAGTTTTTTGCAAATCAAAGGAGGATGGGTGTGATGGTGCACACCTGTAATCCCTGCACTCTGGAAGGCTGAAGCAGGAGGATCTCAAGTTGTAGCCCAGTCAGACCAACTTAATGACTTAACAAGACTGTGTCTCAAAACTAAAAATAAATAAATTTTAAAAATAATGAAGTGTAGCTTTCAAATTTAGCAAACCTGGGTGAGTAGTGTATGGGAATCATACTAATACTTGTTAGACCTCTACTCCTTTCTAGATGTGGGAAGAAAAGTTTTCCAGTGTTAGTGCCCTTAATACTAATAACCTGGAGACTCTGAAGACTGGGTGATTGATCCGAGTTGGAATTCAAACCCAGTGCTGTTTAACTCCAAAGCACTTGTTACTTCCACTTTACAAGCCTCCACCAGCCTTTGTCCACTGAGACAAGATCTTGGACCACAGCATGTGTGCACACACACATGAACAAACACACACTTTGTCCCTATGTTTTCCCACTTTGCAATCCTGATCTACACCTATTGTCCTGACTTGTTTATTCTGGGCAACCACTTTCTCTCTTGAGCATTTTAGTTTGGACAATACATTTTATGGCTCTCCACCTACAATTTACAAAGCTATCAATGTCAGATCACTGTGAGCAGAAATCTTTGTTTTGTCCCCCAAGTGTATTCAAAGTACATGACATGCAGTAGATGATCAGTCAGTATTTGCTGAATCAATACACGTCAGATAAATTTTCTGTAATACACACAGACCCCAATCAGGTGAAGAAAAGCCACACAGTGTGAAGAGAATCATTCTGTTCAAATGCCTCTGAGCATACATGGGTGCCTGCCCATCTGCCCTATTCCTCTGTGTGGTTACAGCTGGCTGTGCCTGGTTTAGATTTTGTGACTTTCCCCATGTAAGTCAAGCATGCTTTATACTGGGTATGGTACAGACCGGGGACTTCAGTTCCCCAGAGGAAGGATAAGGTGTGGATTGTTCGCAGCACCTGCTAGAGTTTAGATAAGCATTTGCGCCCAGAGGCCCTGTGTTAAAGACTTGGACTGTAGGCTGTGGCACGTTGGGAGGTGTAGAACCTTTAAGAAGTAGAGCTTAGTGGGAGGTATTCAAGTTATTGTGAGTGTGCCCTTGAAAGGGACAGTGGAACCCTAGCTCTTTCCTCTTCTCTTTTTCTTCCTCACCAGTGGGTGGGTTTACCCCACTATGTGCTCTCTGCCATGATATGGTACCTCTATAGGCCCAGAAGCAACAAGGCCAACTGACCATGGACTGAGACCTCAAAACCAGTGAGCCAAAATAAACCGTTTGTCAAATAAGTAGATTACTTCAGGTATTTTGTTATAGTGTGGGAAATAGACTAACAGTGCTTCCCAAGGGAAGCTTTCGTCAATGTCCTTCAGTCAGGGTCACAAATGAAAAACATTAAATTGAACCCCAGGAGGCTTTGCCCAAAGGAAAAGAGGTAGATTATGTGCTCAGCGCAGTCTTGACGAGAGGGCAAGGCTGCTAATCCATCCCTTTTATGCACACAGTATGTTGTGGGCCACTTTCAGCTACAAAAGAAAGCCTGACCTTTGCGGAGAGCTATAAAAAGATGGTGAATTCACTCCTTCTCTTCTCACAGTGCAACTTTCCCTTGACAAATGAGGAAAGAGGAAGGGCCTTTGTGTTCAATGCAAGGTACACAAGGACGGTTCAGCACCTGTCAAGCTGCTGAGCGCCAGAACACCAGTGTGATTAGCCTTGGGCAGCCTGATGTGGCCACCGGGAACCTGGCAATGTGGCTGTCAGCAGAGAGGGACGTCTTGTTCACACCAGCCCTGCAGTGCAATCAGACGTCGGGAGGAGGTCTAGAAAGGTTAGGAGCACTGAGAGTGAGAAGTCCAGGATCATGGGCTCATGTTAGCCCTGGAAGATTTAGAAATGGCGACACGTGTGATAGATTAGAACAGGTAAAGGGTGCTGTGCTGTCCAGCGACAGAGTCTAAAAGTGCAAATGACTCCCACACTCCACAGGAAAGCAGAGGTTTCAGAGCACTTAAGAGACCTGTTCCTCCTGCCTTCCAGCACAGGGGTGGGATGGGGAAGAGTTGCAGTCAGCAAGCATGGCAAAAACTATGCACAGTCAGCGGTGCCCTTGAAACAACCCTTAGGTTTGATAGAAAGCACACAATTGTACTGGCTCCCAGACACCTGGCTTTTTTGTCCCCAGGCTGAAACACAACCCACTTCTCCTGTTGAGCGCAGTGAAAAGTTATTTCCAGGGACTGTGTTGAAGAAAAATAGAATCTTTGAACATTAGGTATTGTGTCAATAACAAATACCTGACATAAGCAACTTAGTAAGGGCGTATGTTGGCTAACAACTTATTTATTGTTTTTTTTGAGACAATGTCTGGCTAGATAGTTCAGGCCAGCCTCCAGCTTGCTATTATTCCAGACTGGTCTTGAACTCACAGCCATCCTCCTGCCTCAGACTCGTGAGTACTGGGATTACAGGTGTGCACCACCATGCCTGGCTGGCTAACAGTTTTAGAGGTTTCAGACCAGGATCTGATGGCCCCATTGCTTTGGGCCTATGTTGGCACATCATGGTGGGAGTGTGTGGTGGGGTGAAGCCACCCACCTCGTGGCCAGGTAGTATACATACACACATACCACCACCATCACTGCCATGTCCCTCGAGAGCACATGTCTAGTATCCCACTAGGCTCCACCTCCTAAAAATTGCTGCCATATTCCAACAGCACCAAGCTGGGGGCTTTAACACATGGGCCTTTAAGGGACACTGCAGACCCAACTAGCAGAGTCATACACCTAGCGTGTGGGATTTGAGGTAGACTGAGGGACATCAGTAAATTCCAGCTTCCCACTCACACTCACTGTGAGGCACACGTGTCTTGGTGTCCTTGGCAGATTGGCTCCTCGGTGATATCTGCATTGTGTCTCTCAAATCTCCCCTCTCACTCTCCTTTTCCTGCCCCCTTTCCTGTCATGTACTTGTACTTGAATTAACATGCCTTAAAAGTGCTCCTGGTGTGACAATCTTACATAGACAGTTGCCAACTTATGATGTGTTTCAACCTACGATTTTGCAACTTCACAAGTGCAGAAGTGACATGCCTTCAGCTGTACCTGGAGTTTTGAATTTTGGTCTTTTTCTGGGCTATTTATAGGGGATAAAATACTCTTTCTCAGTGCTGGGCAGTGAGCTGCAGCTCTCAGCCAGGCCCACGATCACAGGGTGGACAGCTGGGGCGCTGTAGTGCACTGTGCAGGATGCAGTTAACTACAAAAGATAGCAGTACTTTATTATAAAATGGGCTTTGTGTTAGATGACTTTGCTCAAGTGTAGACCAACACAGGTGCTTGGCATCTTTAAGGGAGGCTAGTCAAAGCTGTGATGCTCGGTAGGTCAGGTGTATTAAATACATTTTGACTTCCAATATTTTCAGTTTAAGATGGGTTTACTAGGTGTGTGACCCATTGCAATTATAGGAGCATCTGTATTCTGGACCTTAACAGTCTTCATCCATTTCCATGCCCTCTGTTTTCATTTGCAAGTACATACTTCTGTAAGGCCACAAATGTCCAAATAACCAAATTGAAATATTACAGTTAGGTTTGAGGATGAAACTCCCTGTCTGATCCTAATGGGAAAACAGCAAATGGTAGAGATTTGCATGCCCACGGAGAGATTAAGGCTCCACTAGTGTTGTTAGTTAGTGGTGCTGGGGATTGAATCCAAGGGTTCAAGCACGCTAGGCAAGTGCTCTACTAGAGCTACACCTAAGCCCCACCTCTTCATTTTTAAATCAGTGTGTAACTCCTTTCCTGGTGTCTATTTCGAAAGCTCTGCAGCCTTAAGCTATGTCTGTGTGAAGCCCAGAATCAGAGCTGTCTTTCACCCACTCTTTACTTCCACCTCCCGTCCCCAGGGGAATCATTTATTGCAGTAGGAGGAGAACGAAAGACAGGCTCAGAGCTCAGTAACATTCCCAGGACAATATCCTACAGTGGAGGACGGCTTCTGGGCGGTTGCGCTCTGGGATGCTTTAGGACTCTGAGAAAGGAGCCCAGCAGAAAGGGGATCTGTGACGCTCTGCAGGTTCTGCCAGCTGGATCAGCCACTTCCAGGGTGGCTTGCTGTATGTACAATGAGTCCCTGCTGGTATTTAGCAGGAAGCCTCAGTTCATCACCACATGAAACTTTGTAGCACTCTATGAGTGTCCTTGAAATGTGGCAGCTGGCTTCTCCCAGGACAACTTATCCAAAAGAACTTATTTTTAAATGCTTATATCGAAACCGCATTATATACAAATTCATTTATTATTTTTCCTGTGCTTGGAATTAAACCCAGGGCCTTTCACACTCTAAGCAAACACCCTGCCATGCAGCCACAACCTGAGCCCCACAAATTTAAATTACAGGTATTTCTCAGTGTTCTGAGAAATACATCTTTAGGTGATTTTGTCACTGTGTGACTATCAGAGTGTACTTACACAGACTGAGATGGTTCTGAGGCTAACAGGCAATATCGAACCACTGTCATGTATGCAGTTCATTGTAGAGTATAATGTTGTTACATAACACATAACTGGATTGGAATTCAGTCACATACATATAGATGTACTGGCATGGGGCAAGAATGCTCTATATGGTATGGACATCTTACGCATCCCTTTATTCTGCATTATGTCACATCGTGAGGCTCTTGCTATGCTGAGTGCTTAAAATACTGTGTTAGTCTCTTTCATGTTGCTACAATAGAGTACCCAGTGCTGGATAGTATATAAAGGAAGGAGGTTTATTTAGCTTACAATTCTGGAGGTCCAAGAGCATGGCACTGGCATCTGTTCTGTTCTGGTGAGGGCCTGTTGACAGCACTGTAAGGTAGGAATTTGCACAAAGGAGGGAGAGAGAGGTCACATGGCAAGACAGGAAGCAAGCACCAGGGGAGAAGCCAGCTGGCCCACTCTCAAAGGAATTAATTCTCTCATACTAACTCTGACCCATTCCAATATTAATTCATTCCCAAGGCTGGAACCCTGTTGTTATGGTTTACACCTAGAATGTCCCCCAAAAGGCATGTGTTCAGAAGCTGGGCTTTTGGAAGGTGATTGGCTCATAGAGATGCTATGCAGCAGTGGATTCATCCGCTGAAGGGTTCAGAGCTGTACATGGTATTAGGGGCTGGAACCTGGTCCCAAGAGGCAGATCACTGGGGATGTGACGTGGGAGGAAATATCTTTCCCTGGTTTCTCTCTCCTCTGTTTCCTGGCTGCCATGATATGGAGAGCTGACCTCTGCCCAGGTCCTTCCACTGTGTCCTCTTCTGTTTCTTTCCTCCCGTGGAGCCAGCTGACTATGGCCTGAAACCTCTCTTCCTTTAAGTGGTGGGTGTCAGGAATTTGTGTTCCAGCAAGTAGAAGGTGACTGAGACACCCATGTTCCAATCCTCTTCCATTAGGCCCCACCCAGCCCTTCAAGGTCCTACCTCCAGAACACACTGGGACACATTCCCACCATATCCAAATCATAGCAGGTGTACATTGTTCACACGGCTCGGCTCAGATGCTCATGATACTTTGGCTGTAATGTTGGAGAGAACCTGACTGCCATATTCGGTGAGAGACAAAACACCTGAGCTTCCAGCAAGAAAGCTGTGCACCCCCACCCCACCTCATGCTCCCACAGTGGCCCTGCTGGCTGAGGAGAACCAGGAAGGAGGCGGACTCTGCCTCCCCTCCCATCTCCCCCACCCAAGAGCAACTGGATGTGACACAAGCTGAGATGAGAATCACTGAAACAGGGAAGAAACCTGATATGTGTGTTGTTTGACTGACTTTGCAAGCTTGGGGTCAGTAGTCTGAGCAGTTATTTAGAGGATGACAACATGCATGCAATATAGTAATAACTGTGGATTTGCTACTGTTCTACCACTGTTTTGCTTTGTTTCATTTTACTGTTCTATTTCCACTAAAACAAAAACAAAAACAAAAACACTTGTGCTTCAGGAGCATGGCAAGCTCCTAAGAGAATTTAAGTATTTTTTCTCTTTTCCACTATATATTTAGTTTTTTCCAAATAAAAAGAGAAATTTAAAGAATTTCAGATTGAATACACATATATCCATCACCTAGATTCTACCATTAATGCTTAATTTAACTTTCTTTGATGTCTATTCTTCTGACCTTCATTCACCAATCCATCTTACAGCTCCAGATCAATTCCTGAGGCTAGTCAGTACACATCACCCCTAAACTCCTCAGCCTGTGCATCACTTATTAGAATCCAATGTGTGTTTATGGTTTTTTGAGCTAAAATTTAGATATAGTGAAATGTACAAATTGGGATATAGACATTCAGTGGGTTTTGATGAATGTGTGCCCCAGACACCTACACTGATATAGCAAGGGTAATCTGAACTAAATGCAATTTTCTTTTTCTAAGTGCTGGCTTTAAAATGTTTCTGCCCTGAGAGATAAGACTCCATTGTAAATTGAGCTTTCTGAAAAATTCTCTTCATATGCCTTATTTGGCCCTTTTTGCTGCAGACCATGAAACAGTAAAGAGAGTCCAGGAAACCCGAAACAACTGACTTGAGGTGATTAAAGCTACCAGCAAGGGAGGCAGGAATTTAAATCCCAGATTTGTCACCTTTAGGCTGTAAAATCTTGGGCAATGAATTTAGCCTGTCTATGCCTCAGTTTCCCCACTTGTAAAGTAGGAATAAAAGCAGAGCCTATGTAATATGATTGTTCTATGTCAAATCACATAAAGTGCCTAATTAGAACACTCCTAGGAAGTGCTCAAGGTCTCTAGCCTTTGTGCCGGGAGACAGGGAAGAGGGGCTTCGTATGTGACACACATGCTAACTTTGTAGACAGTGACCTTCTGGACCCCATGATTTGATGTTCCACTCACTTCTAGACTCTGGCCCTGCTGGCCATCCAGCCAGATATTTAATGGCTGTCAAAAATCTCACCATGACATCACCAGACAGTGTCAGCAGGAAGTCAGTGTCCATAAATGACTCAAACTGGAAGAGCTGGAACAGGTGGGGGATCGAGTTCTTAGTCTCTAATTGTGTTGGGGTTTATACTGAAAATTTCCTGGCCTTGAATTTAATAGCAAACCATTTTATTGGCAGCAAATTTCATTATAGACTCATTAGCTGTCTTCTGGTCCTTCATCTCTGCCAGACCAAAGCTTTTCTTTGACTGATGCTGAGTTCATTATTCATGACTCTTAAAGAGCAGTGGCCTCTAAAATGAAGATCAGAAAAGAGCATTTTCTAAGGAAAGGTTCTTTCACAAACTAGAGCTACTTTGGTGGACTTCTAAAATAAAATTCATTCATTCATTCAGGCATTTGATGATTAGTAATTAAGTGCCTATAAGACACACATGGTCACTGTTCTCAACCTTAAAATATATTCGTAAACACAAATATTTAATTAGTAATTGCAAAAATAATAAATGACAATTAGGATTGTACTGACACAACGGCAGCCCAAAGAGCATATATTGTCAGTTCCCTGCTATGGTGAAGCCTGATGATTTATTCTACAGTATTTACGTTGCTTCCTTTTCATAAAAATAAAACATAGTTTTAGCAAGATATATGGAATTTAAGGTAATTACAACACTTCCCAGCCTCTTCAGTGTTACTTGTAGTCATATGACTAAGTTATGGGATTTCTGAAAATATTTCCTTCTTTTCAAAGATAGCCCTGAAGGAAAAGCAACCACCTCTATATAGTACTAGGTATGGTGCTAGGTAATTTTCTGACTGATGTTGCAATATCTGGATATGTTGGGACCATCGCAGTCAATGTATAACCAAGAGAAGAGCAAATTTGTGCATGACAGAACAGAAAGACAGAAGGATTCTGATATCATTGTTAAGCCACTGAATTTAGCAAACCTGGAGCCACTCCATCCCAAACTCCTGTTATGTCAGATTTTCATATGTCCAGCCAAGAACGTCCTAATCCAGCAGCATGTGATACATGAGGTCTCCAGTTTCATTCCTCAGCATTGCTCCCCATGCTTCAGACCTGCTTAAATCCAAACCACACTCCCTCATTCCTGCAGGACTATACACACACAAAGGGATTTCTGCACTGGCTTTTCTTCTGTGTCCCTTTTACCAGTTTAGCTGTCACCTCAGATTCATTTGGACCTATCTGCACTCCTGGGCTTTGCCTACTTACCTTCTTTCTCCACCAGGACACCATACCAATTCCGCTCTCTACTGCCCAGTTGGGAAGACCCAGCAGCTGCCACCCTGTCAGACCAAGAAATTCCTTTGTAAAGTGCCAGCTGATCAGGAGAATGTGCCCATATGTGCACAGACGGGGATGGACGTCCAGGGACTTTAGCTTCACCACAGTGCCCTGTGGGCATAATTGACCAGTGAATGACAGGTGATGGGCAGGATCCATTAGTTAAATGATTTGGCTCTTTCTCTTGCTGACTGCTTAGACTGAAAGAGGCAAAAATATGCTCATAAGCAAGCTGGACCTTTGGGTTCTGTTTCCTAGGCAACCGGAAACATCTCCCCCAGCTCTAGTCATCCCTGCCCCAAGGCTAAGCTGTGAGGAAGAAACATTCAAATGACCTCAGACCCAGTGGGGAATTATAAAGGCCGTGGATGCCAAGGCACCAGCTGCTCACTCAAACCAGGAGATGGTGAAGTCATTATGCCCCACAGAAGCCTTGATGTCTCCACGCCATTTTTGGAGTCAGCTTCTCACTGTCTTAGCTGCTTCCTCCTCTCTCCCCTGATCTGCCATGCTTTATATGGCGTCAAGGCCTTTGTTCATGTCATACTTTTTGTTGACTTCTGCTTCATTCCAAGTTCGGCCTCTTCAGGGTTCCTTTGCCCTAGTCAGACTCCCAAGAGAGAAGATGGAGTTGGATCACCAGGTCATCATACCTTATCAGGTACAGCTGTTTGTAAAGTTATGGGTCAGGCGCCCTTGTTACTAAAAGTCCAGTCACTTGAGAGTATTTTGAAATACCTGCATCAACTTGACATTGGTGAGACATTCATAAAAATACGATCAATGGACTCATGTCTCTGAGTGGGGGACAGATTAGCGGAGGTGTTTGAGAGTTGCACAAGCCCTGAGCTGCAGAATAGTCCTGCATAGTAGAACCAACAGGAAATTAAAAACCCAAGCAAACACCAGCAGATCATTTATCAGAGCTTGTTTGAGGGACACTGGAAAGTCTAGGAACGGAGGCTGAATTGAATTTCCAGAAAAGACTGCTAAGCCACCAGACAGGGCAGGTCCACTGGGAACCACCCCAGGAGATAGGACTCCCCTGCACCAGTACCTCACTGCCAGCCCATTAGAAAAGCAGTGTCCTGGATGGTGTGACACACAGATAGTGTGACTGTGTTGTGCTGTCCAGCCCCTGCCAAAGAGGATGCTCTTGGAAGAAGACTGGAGTGAACAGTGGGTTGGTGCAGACACAGGGCCTGGTTATAGACTTGAGACTTCACAACAACAGCACTCACTTCCTGTTCCCCAAGACAGTCACATGCACCTTGACCTTAAGCACTTGCACATTTTGTTTGTTACCTACAGTGACTTCCCTAAATTTCTGCTGGACAAACTCCTGATTGATGACCCATTCAATAAAATGATAAAGTACTAGGCATAGTACAGGTTACTGGGGAGACTGAGATAAATATGGTGAGGTTTCTGCCTTCAAGAACCTCATCCCCTAATGAGGGAGATGGAGAAACTCCCTCACCTTCCCAGATCCTCCCCTGTTCGTTAAAGCCCTTGCCACTGTGAATCACAGAGATTAAAGGCTCAGCTCCAGAGTCAGACTTGCCAGCTGTGTGGCTTTGAATATGATTCTTAACCTCTTTCAGCCTCACTTTCCCCAACTGTGAATTGGTTTTAATGATGGCACCTACCTCATTGGCTCATTCTGAGCACACCACGAGATGCCACACCATAAGGCCTGCAGGAGGCACGATATGCACATCAGAGAGAGGGTCCTTTTCTGTTTGTAAAGCCTCCTCAAGAATCTCACTTTGTTTTCCCATGGAAAACGGTCACTTCCTTTTCTTTTCCTTTCATAGGTGTCCCCATTCTGCTCCTGTGGGACACACTTCCAGGATATCAGACACACTGGGAGGAGTGGGTGTATATATTTGCAGAACTATTAAAAATAATAGAAGTGGCTTCTATCCAATATTAAACATTAAAGGAGATTTTTCAGTGAAGTCATTATTAAAAGTCTAAGACACAGTGGATGTTTTGGATCCACCCACTTACTATGCACCTCTTTATTCTGTACGGTCAGAGCACTCTATTTGCCTTCACACTCCTCTCTGCCTGACACATGGGAGCAACCCACAAATATGGGTAATAAGTGAATGAATAAATGAAGTTAAATTTGCCTTTGACACATACAAGAGATTTTCCAAGTGCAAAGGTCTCAGGTTTGTACTTTGTGCCCTTTGGAGGAAACAAACTATGGGAACTGATTACGGGCAGCAAAATAATGACTCATCAGGCATGTAGGATGGATTGTGTGTCCCTGAAAAAAGAAAAGATGTGTCCACATCCCAGTCCCTGCAACCTGTGAGTGTGGCCTTATGTGGAAAACAGAATTGCAGGCATCATGGAATTAAGAACCTTTGAGCTAAGAATCTTTAAATTAAGGGTCATCAGGGCCTGGGGTTTAGCTCAGCAGCTAAGTGCTTGCTTGGCAAGAGCAAGGTCATGAGTTCAATTCCTGGTACAAAATAAATAAATAAATAAAAATAAAAAAAAATTAAGGCTCATCAGATGAGATCATTAGGATTACCGAGGCTGACCCTAAATTCAATGACAGGAGTCTTTATAAGAAACAGAAAAGGAGACAGAGCCCAGAGAAGTCCACATGAGGACATAGGTGGAGACCGGAGTGAAGCAGGAAAAGGAAGGAAAGGCTCCTCTTCCAGAGTCTTCAGAGAGGCCACAGCCCTGCCCACACCTGAAAACCATAAATGGGGATAATTCTGTTGTTTGAAGACACCCAGCTCATGGACATTTGCTATGGCAGCCACAGCAGCTCATGTATGCTGTAGGCACAGCCTTTCACAGCATAACATTTGCTTAACAATGGAACCCACACATGACAGTGGTCCCATGAGGGCAAATGGTCTAGTGATCCCATGGTCCATAGTTTAGGTAAGTACAAACTATAATGCTCCTACAACTAAACCGCTTAACAAGGTGTCTCTCAGAAACTAACCCTGTCGTTAAGCAAATGAATGAGCCTGTCTTGGGCACTGTTTTTGCTGGTGTTTGTTGGAGAACATGAAAGTAGCAAAAGTCTCTGCTTCCTTACGTAGCACTTACATTCTGGAAAAAGACAATCAATAGGTAAATGTACAGAAAATAAACAAATAGACAGTCAGCCCTCAGTATTCAAAGGGGGTTGATCTTGAGGTTCTTTTGTGGATACAAAATTCCAAGGAGGCTGAAGTCCCTTGTGTAAAATAGCACAGCATTTGCATGGAACCTCCATACGTCCTCCTATAACACTGTAAATCATCTCTAGAGCACTTATGACACCTGACACTGTAAACATGGTACAAATAGCTGTTCTATTGTGTTGCTTAGGGAATGCAGACAAGGAAAAACTCTGCACATTTAGTACACATGCAATTTTTTTCAAATATTTTCAATACCTTGGTTGAACCTGTGGATATGGAAGGGCAACAATAATGTGGCAGGAGTTGGAAATGTTTAGAAGAAAAACAGAGTGGGTATAGGAAGAGATAGCAATGGGAGCCACTTAGAAGAAAAATAGAGTGGGTGTAGGAAAAGAGAGGAATGACAGTTGCTGTTTTGCAGCACAGTAGGGTACAAAAGGTCTCACTGATAGCATAAGCTTGAGCAGAGAGGTGAAGGAGGAGAGGGGCTGAGCCATGATTGTATCAAGGGAAAGAGTCTCAGACAAAGGAGCAGCAAGGGCAGAGGGAACAGCAAGGCAAAGGCACGTGTGAGCTTGGGCTGTTGAAGCCACAGGATCATAGTGTGAGGCGAGTGAGGAGGAGAGTGCAGCAGGAGGACCCTACAGACCAAGGGGAGGACTGTGGATTTTGCTCAGTGTAGACAGGAAGTGTGTTGGGTTTTTGAACAGAGAGGCTGCATACTCTGACATAGGTTTTAGAAAGAGCATTCTGATTGCTGGGTAAAGAAGAGATTGTGGAGATCAAAAATAGAAACAGAGATGCAGGTAGGAAGCTGTTACAACAGTACGGGTGTGAGATGAAGTTGACTTGCATTACATGGTGGGAAATGGTTCCTTTTGAGGAGATAATCAACAAAGTTCACTTATGGCAAACAACCATAAACATGCTCACTGGACAGTGCTAAGGCTAACAGATTTAATCTTTCCAGGATCCTGATTTTCCTTTTCCTCTTCTTTTTTTTCCTTCTCCTCATTACAGTATTTTGCATCACTGGAGACTGAAACCAGGCCCCATACATACTAGGCAAGCACTCTGCCACTGAACTATACCCTCAGCCTTTACTTTAACCTCAAGACAGTGTCCTGATAAGTTGCTCAGGCTGGCCTTTAACTTGCAATCCTGCCTCAGCCTCTTGAGTAGGTTAAATTATAAGTGTGTGCCTTTCTATTTACTATTGCCGTAGCTTGAACAAAGTAGTTTATAGCTATAAGGGTGATCTGACTGTGACATCTGTCACTTCTTTGACCACTGGCCTGATTTGGCTGACCTGACTGGCTAGGTGGGTGTGTCTTTCATCCCTCAGACCTCCATGCGCATCCCTCCTGATGCTCAGTTGACAACTTTCTTTTATAGAGAAGAACCATTTTCTTGGTCAAGGGTATGTGAGTAGTTGTGCCATCCTGCTAGAACTTCCAAACAAGGTTCTCAAAATAGAAATTTATGTCTACTTCAACCTTCCAGCTTGACAGTCCTGAGGTCCCATGCTCCTTCTACACTGTAGGTTGTCTTGGTCACTTTCTTGTCACTAAGACATAATATCTGACCCATAACTCTGAAAGGTGAGAGGTTTATTTTGACCCACATTTCAGGAGTTTCAGTCCATGGCAGGCTCAAATTCAGAAACAGCACGGTGGAAAGGCCTGCCCTGGAGAAAAGCTGCTTACATCATGATGTCCAGGAAGCAAAGAGAAGGCAGGAGCTGAGAAGGGAAAAAGACCCTTTCAGGTCATGCCTCCAATGGCCAGATCTTCTGACTATTTCTTAATATCACATTCAGCTGAAGCACCTCCATGATCTAATCCAAGCTCTGAGAGTGCAATTTATATTCTTGATCAGGAGGAGATAAAGTTTTTTTTTTAAATAAGTGGGGTTCATTTGTGATCTAAACCATAGTAATACTTCTCCATGCTCTAGGGCAGGGGTTGGTAAACTATGGATTATAGACAAAATGTACATCTGTGTTTGTCCAACACTCAAGCTGAAAATGGTGTTTACATTTTTAAATAGCTGGAAAAAATTGGAAGAATTCTATTTCATGCCACATAAAAATTTATGAAATTCAAACTTCAGTATCCTGGCCCATCCATTCTTGTACATGTTATCTGCAGCCACTATAATGGGATAAATCATCTCACTGCAAAGAACGCTCAAGTTCCAACTCCCAATTTCTGTGTGTGTGACCTTGTTTGGAAATAGGATCATTGTAGAGGTAACTAAGTTAAAATGAAGTCATGTTGGGATCTACATTCAATAACTGGTGTCTTCAGGGAGACTGGAATACAAAGGCCCCAGTACACTCACAGGAAAGACCATGAAAAGATGGCAGTAGAGTTCAGAATATCACAGTCACAAGGTCAAGGGTTGTCAGCAATCACAGAAGCCAGGGGGAAGCAAGACAGGACTCTGATCTGCTTTCAGAGGGAGCACAGCCCTAATGACAATTTGGTTTTGGCCTTCCGGGCTCCAGAACTGTGCGAAAGTGCATTTCTGCTGCTCTGAGTTACCACATTTGCAATACCTTGTTATGATGGCCCCAGAAACCAGACAGGACTGCTTTGAAGCCTCACAAACAAACCTGATTACTTGCAGAGATCTCACGACCTACAAGCCTACAATATTTTTTCTGTGCTCTTTACAAAAAGTGTTTTCCAACTTCTGATCTAGAGTACTGTCCTAGTTTGTATGGCAGGAGGTAGTATGCTAAGACATCTACAAAAGAAAAATATTACCCACCCATTAGGATAGCCCTCATATTACAGATGCCATGTTGGTTAATCCCAATTGGCAAACTGACTTAATTAAGTCAGTTTGAGACGCTTGGAGAGATTGTTGCACCATGAAGGCATTAATGTCATAGTCGAATGGGCTCTCAGGAGGTGAGGCCTATTTGGAGGAAGAGGGCCACAGGGGCATGACTTTGGTGTCAATGTCTGGTCCCTAGCTTCTTCTGTTCTGCTCTTCCTGTTATCCCTGCTTCCTGGATGCCATGAGTTGAGCAGCTTTGCCCAGCCATACTTTTCTACAATATTGCTACCTTGGAGTCAGCTAGCCATGTCCTGAAACTGGGAGCCAAAAATAAGTGCCCCCTCTTGTAAATTGCAGGTATCAGATGTATTGTCCCGGCAACAAGAAAGCTGACCAGCACAGATTGGGAGAGTAAAGCAAAACAAGATTGAGACTTAATTAGAGGAGGTGGTCATCTGTCCTTTTTACATAACAGAATGTCCGACCCCTCTTCTTCCACCCACAGCACCACCGCTTTCCTTAAGGGGGTAGAGGGGAGAGGGGTGCAACTCTGCACAGTCCCCGAAATTGAGGCTGACTCCATGTTCCAGTCACAGCCTGAGTGGCTTAAACTGCAAACTATCTCCTCCTGGTTCTGGAGGTTGGAAAGTCTGAGACAAAGGCCTGGCAGGGTTTGGCTTCCGGTAAGGGCTCTTTTCCCAGATTCTAGGTGGCCACTTTTTGTGTTCTCACATACTTTCCCTAGTGAGTGCATGTGCAGAGAGAGCTGTCTGTCTGTCCTTGTTATAAAACCACCAATCCTATATTAGGACTCCATCCTTATGACATTAATCTTAATTAATTCCAGAAATCCCCGTCTCCAAATACAGTCACCTTAGGGTTTAGGGCTTTAACACAGGAATTTGAAGCATGGTACAACCTAGGTAAGGGTAATCAGCTCTTTCTTTCTTTCTTTCTTTCTTTCCTTCCTTCCTTCTTTCTTTTGTGTGTGTGTGTGTGTGTGTTTGAGACAGGGTCTTGCTATATATTTCAGGCTGGCCTTAAACTGTATAGCCCAGGCTGACCTTGAACTGCAGGTGATCCTCTTGCCTCAGCTTCCTGAGCTCAGGGATTACAGGCATGCCTCATGTTTCCTGACTTGCATTTGCTTGCCAGAATTTCCACATATGACCCAAAGCTATCCCAAGGCATGGCATTTGCTGCAACTTTAAGAAAAATAGGGCTCTCTTTTCCTGTGCACAAAAACAAATCTGAGACTAGAGAAGCCAAGTCATATAGAGAGGACTTGTCAGAGAGAACAACCCACTTGGAAGAAAGCAGAGCTATGTACTAGATGGAACACAGGTACTTAGAACATGGTAGCACCTAGATCCAGCTGTACCTGAAATACAAGGCCTATGGATTTCTTATTAACATGACAGTGTAAATCTGCGTGTTTCTGTTGCTTGCAACCTGGAGAATCCTGATGAACAGGCTAACAGTAGTGGAGATGGGATCTGAAAGTAGGCCTGCTTACCATTAAGTAGCTCAACTCAGGGTTTCCGGGGAGTAATTCCAGAGCCACCCTCTGAGTTCCGGTTCCAGATGGCAGCTGAGTTCTCTATTCTTTAACGCGTGTTCCCTTGCTCTCCTTAGATAGCAACAGCAGTAAGAAAGACGCAATGTGTGTGAATAAAGATGATTGTTCAAATAAATCCAGATTATTTCTGGGAGTGCCTGCTGTTATAAAACAAAATAGCTTCCCAGAATGGAGGTTTCATTGTAGCTCCTCACAAAGGACTCAGATAAGCCCCAGGACACAAGGCAGGGCACTCTCTGGTACCTTTCCCTGGGGATCCTGCCCCTTGCCTGGCTTCTCCGGATGCCTGGGTTCAGTGAAAAACTCTGCCAAAGCCGTATGACTTTAAGAAGCTGAACCTGTCTGGGCCTCAGTTTCCACCTCTAATGTATGGGGAAATAATAACATTTCTTAGTGTTAAAGTGAGCAGCGAGTGAGTAAGTATAACGTGATTACAGCACATAGTAAGTCCTTTGTGAAAACTGTTAGTATTATTCCCAGGCTCCTTACTCATGTCTCCGATTAAAGACCACCCTTCAGTGACTCTCTGGCTTCAGAGACTGTCACTTCCTTCTCACTCCCACATACAGTTTCCTTTCTTTCAGATAATTTTCTTGCTATGAGATCTTCTAATTTTATTTTATTTTGGCGGCCCTGGAGATTGAACTCAGGGTCTTCACAATGAGCTATATCCCACAGCTCTTTTTAAATTTTTATTCTGTGATAGGGTCTCATTATGTTGCCCATACTGGGCTGGAACTTGGGGTCCTCCTATCTCAGCCTCCCAGAGTGCTGGGATTATAGATGTGTATCCTCACGCTCTGGCTAGATCTTTCCTTTTTAAATTCTCTCCCTTTACAAGGCAGTAGGCTTCAGGTAAGGAAGAAGTTCCATCAATTCGGCCAACTGCTGATTTCCCTAGTAGCTCATCTCTGCCCGGCACCTAGAAAGTGCTCAGTCAATACAGGTTTCGGGGAAAAGGCTAGCAGCAGACGGCAGGGGCCACTTCCGTCCAGGGACTGCCACGCCGCCACCAGGACTTGCCGGGGGTGGGGCTGGGGTGGAGCGAGGGCTGGGCAGTCCCGCTGGAAGCACTTTTCTCCTTTTCAACTTCCCAGCATAACTTCAGGAGAGGCTCCTTGGAGGAACGAAACCACCGCCCGGACTCGGCCTTCCAGTTCTGCCCTCGGACGGGGTGGCCGGGAGAGGTCCCTGCCGCCGCGCTCGCGGAGTCGCTGAGAGGCGCAGGCCCGGGAGGGGGCGACCCCGCCCGCCCGCCCGCCGGCCCCCCGCTCGCCGCAGACTTCAGACTTCGGCATTTCCTCCCCGCTAGCTGGCGCGGCGTCGCCTCCTCCCGAAGAGGAAGCTCCGGGACTTAGGAGTAACGGGCCGAACTCCCAGGGCCGCGCGGGGTAGGCGGCGAGCCGGGCCGGGCAGGAGCGGGCCGAGGGCAGCGCGCCGAGCGCGGCAGGGCGCGGCCCAGAGCCTGGCCGCGCAGGGCGGGCTGCGGCTGGAACGAAAACTCGAGCTGCGAGGGAAGGCCGAGCTGCAGGGCGGCTGCCCCGGGGCCTGCGAGGGGGGCGCAGCCGCGGAGGCTGAGGGGACTGAGGCCGCGGGGCCGCCAGGGCTCTGCGCGCATGCCGGACCGGGGGCGCCGCCCGGGCTGGCGCCCTGGGCTGCCCGGCCACCGCGGCCCCGGGCGGCCGGCATGTCGGTGCACTACACCCTCAACCTGCGCGTCTTCTGGCCCTTGGTGACCGGCCTGTGCACCGCCCTCGTGTGTCTCTACCATGTCCTGCGGGGAGACGGGGCCACCAGGACCGAGTCCCCCGACGGTGCGGACGGTGGCTTCCCGCTGCTCAAAGTGGCCATCCTGCTCCTGCTCGGCTACGTCCTCCTGCGCTGTCGCCACGCTGTCCGGCAGCGCTTCCTGCCTGTCTCTTCCCGCGTGGTGGGCCACTCCGCCTTCTCTCCTAGACACCTCTCAGAGCCGGGCCTTAGCATCTTGCTGGAGAGTTACTACGAGCACGAGGTGCGCCTGTCGCCTCACGTGTTGGGCCACAGCAAGGCGCACGTGAGTCGGATCGTGGGCGAGCTGGTGCGGGCTGGCCGTATCCGGGGGTCTCCATGCCCCATCTCTGGGGGAGCTTTGGCCTTGGCCTTCCGCGGGGACTTCATCCAAGTGGGTAGCGCCTATGAGCAGCACAAGATCCGCCGGCCAGACAGCTTCGACGTGCTGGTACCCCTGCGCCTGCCGCCGCTGGTGGCGCTGGAGCCGCGGAGCCTGGGCGCAGAGCCCACTCTGGCTCCCGCCTTCCGCAGCTGCTTCGTGTGCGCCCTCAAGGCTCCGCCTTCGCCATCGGGAACCTCAGGGGGCCACTGGCTCCGGAACTGCAAACCCTTCACGGACAGCTTCTGCGTGGATGTGCGTGGTCAGCGCCACCTCTCTGCCACTTTGGTGCTGCGCTGGTTCCAGTCGCACCTGCAGCGCTCCCTGGCCACCGTACGCTACAAACTGGAAGAGTGCTGTCGGGTCAGCTTGACCTCTGGCGGTCTGGAGCAGCCTCCTATCCTACACATTCTGCCATGCCGCACGGATTATGGGTGCTGCCGCCTTTCCATGGCTGTGCGTCTCATCCCTGCGGTCCATCTTGGGGACAGCGTCTTCCTTGTGGCACCACCTCCGCCACCCTCCCCTGTTGGGCTCCTCTCAGAGCTCCCCGGAGGCCTGCGCTCTGAGGCACTGTGGGGTGTGAACACAGCTCGCCAGGAACAGAAGTTGCTGGTCTGGCTTCAGGAACGGGCCGCTCCAGGTGCCTGCTACCTCAAGTGCCTGCAGTTGCTGAAAGCTCTGCGAGATCTGGGTGCCCGTGGGCTGGACCCAATGGCTGCCACCCAGTGGGGACAAGTCCTATCCTCATACGTGCTCAAGACGGTGCTGCTGACAGTGTTGCTGCAGGAGGGGGCTTCAGGGCAAGGCTGGGATGAGGCACGCTTGAGTGAATGCTTGGAGGAGCTGGTGCAGTTTCTCAAGGCCTGCCTGCTGGGACGCCAAACGCTCTTCCACTGCATCTTGGGGCCTGGTAGGGGGGCCGCTGAAGTGGGCCCTCTGCCCAAGGTACTTCGAGAAGCTGCCCCAGTGGACCTTCTGGCCGCTTTCGACATGCATGCCCGAGAGCGAGCAGCAGTGAGATTGCTGTCCACTTGGCGAAGCCTGCCCCAGCTTCTCCGGGCTTATGGGGGTCCCCGCTACCTCGCCAGGTGCCCCCAACCTGGAGTCAGTGCACTCAAGGGTTCCCTGAACATGAATCATAGACAGACAGCTCCCTCATCTGCCTGAATGCCCCTAGAGCCTTTCCCACTGGTGTGTGTGTGGAGGGGTGTTGAAGGAGGGGTTAAATGCATAGTGGGCTGACAAAGATGTTGAGCAACTTGGGGGATGCCAAAGGCTTAATTGTCACTCTCTGGCTCCACAACCCAATATAATTACCACATCTTCACACCCACTAGTGTCCTGGGTAAACCAGGGAGTGATGCCCAACTGAAGCTACTGAGAGTTGGTCCATGTGGTGGTCTGTGCAGAATCTGGTAGAAAGATCTAACTCTTAAGGAAACCATCAAAGGAAGCAGGACCAATTGCAGAGAAAGTTCCCTTGGCTGGTTTTCAGACAGAGATACCTGTGTCCCAAAGTTTATAAACATGAGTATTTTTGACGTACCTGTTTCTTGGTACTGGGTTCCCAATTACTTTCTTTTTTTTCTTTTTCAATCTAAATCAATCCACAACTGGAATTGAAGTTATGTTGCATGTTAATATTCTGTGGAACTTCATTCCTCCATTCAGATTAATATTTAATGTACTTAAATGGTGTAATCACAGGTGTCTGATAGGATTGTCAATAGGTCACACGTATTGAGAGGCAATCAAGAGTTGGTTAGAGAGCTTTTCAGAGCAAATAGCACTTTATGTTGATCAGATCTCTTATTTTGTGTTGATTATTATGTTGCATGTGAAAGAGGGGGCCAGAAACATTTATTGTGAAGTCATGTGCAGCTTGGAAAGGCAGGCAGCATGTTTATGTACCATCCCTCCAGGCGATAAGCTGGACTGTGTCTCAAGTTAGTCAGCACTCATTCTTTGAGTGCCTACTATGAGCCAGACATGGTACGAGGTAACAACAAAATCCATAATTAAGACAAAGCTGGTGAGGCCATCAAACATGTCTGGTCTTGAAAAAGACATCATTCAGTCTTTGCCTATTAAGATGTCTGGCAAAGGTTTGCTGCTGGCTCGACTCAGAAATCTCTTTTGGCTTTAGGGCTTTTTAGCAAACTCCTGTGCAAAGGTTTCTTTCTGAATTTAAGGAGCTAGTGGGAAGGAAGTGAACAGTCTTCTCAGTGCCTGATATGTTAGTGTTCCCAATGCACAGTGACAGTTAATGGTTGGAAGGTACTTCTCACTTGCCCAAGCAGCCTGTGGTCCCAAGGGGCCAGCTTTGAGGTTCTCCTGATTTAGCCTGTATCTTGCAAAAGACAGAGTTCAGTAGCTTGGGATCTTGGACATCAGTTACTCCTAGTCAGTGGGCAGAGTAGGTAGAGTAGATGAAATAAATTAAAGGAAGAGCCCGGGACCAGCCTCTGAGAGAAGTCATCTCTAGCGGGTGAGACAGAAATACCACCTGATAGGATGATATTTTGCAGCCAGGAGGAGCCCAGTTGCTTGCAGTTCAAGTTTAGAGGGCCCATCATCTGCTTGGCTGGCTGAAAGTGCAGCCAGTCTCAGCATTATATGTACTTGGGGATTTTTTTTTTTTTTTAAAAACAACAAAGACATGTGCTTTCTTAGACTCTTAAAAGCAAAACTTGGAAGACAGAGGTAGTTACATGAATAGGCCCATTGTTTCATTTCTGAGCTATTTTGAGGGCCTTTTATAAACCTCCTTTCTTTAGGGGACCCACTTGGCCACTGTGGGAAATTGTCGTGAATAAATGATTTATAGGGAGTCTTTGTCATCAGAGCTGCACAGGGTTCTTATATCCTTGGAAACATGGACTGAAGGAGAAACAGCTGCAGATGTTGTGAGATTGTTCTGGGGACCATTCCCCTTGATACCCCAAAGTTCATTCCTAGGTTTTAAGGCCAATGTTATATCACATGGTACTGCATTGAGCAAAAGGATTAATCCACAAGCTTCCTGCAAAGATATAAACTGCACAGTGTTTTTACAAATTACTTTTAAATGCCAAGAGTAGAAAATATATATATTTCCATACTCAGCCTGACTTCCCCTGTAGTCATTAAATCTCCTGGGGGTGGGTGTAAGGGGGAAGTGAGGCTATTGGATGAATTATAAGGCTTTATTTTTTTATTTTTTGGATTGTAAAGCTTTAAGAGCTAAATTTCCTAAATATTTCTAGCTGAGATAATGGGTTCCTTTTTAAAAAATCTTAATGCTTTAAAAAAGTATATATCTGGTAACATTTTCTTATAGTTTATTCTGGTATGATTTCTTTCAGGTTAATTACCTAAAGCCTCATCCATCCTCAAGGTTTTTAAAATTTATTATTATTTTTTAAATTAATAAGCATTGTATTTGTGTTTTAAAATATTGTTTTATTTAAATGCCATGCTGAGCAACTGTTCTCTGTACATGGTAGCCAAAACTTAAAAGATTTCGATCAATTCTGATCAATGTTTAATAATCCAAAACATGTACTGTGTACAAATGAAATAATACAGCATCTTAGCTGGGTGTGATGGTTGCCCGAGACATTTAAATTAAGCTCAATTTTGTATTTTATTGGGGCTCCATCACATCCTTCATCTGAAATGTACACATTTTTGGTGTATGTTTGGTACTGGAGATTCATGTATACAAATATTTTCATATAAGAGGGCTGTACCAAAACGTTTTTAATTGCTTAACCAGTGGCCAAAGAAAATGTTCTGGGGAAGATGACTCAGACATTTTGTGGCGAGATACCCGGCAGGAACTCCCACTGACAGGGCATGGAGCCTGCCTGGAATGCTCCTGGGCGGAGAGGAGATGGGTGTTGCAAAACAAAACCATAGCTGAAAGAAGGGATGCATGTGAGCAAAGAGAAATTGGAGGAGTTCAAGAAGGAAGGAAGTGAAAGGAAGAGAGGGGAGAAGGGAGATGAGGCAAAATCCTATGAGGATGTGAGAGAGGTTTGGGTTATAAAACACATTTTATGTGCTATTTCCAGTCAGGGGTCACAAACTCAGTAGCCTGCAGGAACTAGGAGCAGAAGTAAATAGAGAAGGGCTAAGAAGTGGGTGGGAACTGAGCCCAACTTAAAGGGGGGTAACTGTTACTCAGCTCCAGAGAGAAGGGAGGGACTGGAAATCAGGATTTTGTTTTTTTAAGGGTGAAGTTCACTGAGTTTTAAATCAATAAATTTAAAATGTCCAAAACATCAAGTAGAGCAGACAAAACATTTAGTTGAGCCTGGGGGCTACCTGTTTGCAATAACTGCCTTACACAATTGACACCTCCCCAAATATGTATAAGGATTGTATTCTTTGTTATGGAGATGGTGGTGTTATACATAGTTGGGGGTGTGATATTTCCATGCTGTATCTCTCAGATTTAAGCTTTATTACAGGCCTCCCCCCCCAAAAAAAAAATTAACACGGCCACAGATAACACTAAACTCCCAGCTGGCAGAAGGACCTGGATGTTGGAGCCATTCTTTGGCTCCATGAAATCACTCAGGGCCTGTTCTTGGCATTTCCTTCCTGGTGATTTGGGCTAAACTTTGCTCCATTGGAGTTTGCAGATGAGTAATCAGGAAGGATTGCAGAATAACTTGTTTTGCTGTATTTTTTTTTATTAGAATTAATTATCCTTTTTTGCTCATGATGTCCTAGCCTGTTCCTTTCTGATGATAGTTGGTGGCTGTGAATAACAGTAAAAACAGAGCTGGGTCTCTGGGCCAAACTTCTTAGGTTTGTCCCATTCCTACTGCCAAGAACACAGTTCTGGTCAGATTCCACTGCCAAAATTAATATCCCACAGCTCAAAAAGCAACAACCAAACATGCTTCTGGAGCATCTCATGTAATCTGGAATAAGTCATTTTTTTTCCTGTAACATGTGACTTTGATGTTGATGAAGATAGCGTCTCATAAGACTTTTTTGTCCTAGAAAAAGTGAAACTTACCCATATTTCCAGTGTCCCTCAAGAGGAAAAAAAGTTCAGTGTTATCATCGTGGTGCTTGTTAGTTTTTTTAAAAATCATTTTCTTTAACTTAAATACATTTTTTAAATATCTACATAGCATGTAATGGGATGGGGATAATGCAAGTGCCAGTTGAAAAAGGCTAGACAATATGCAATCACCTATACAGAGAAAATAGGCTAAAATGTGCAGCTAAGTTATATATAATCTGGTTTTTGATGTGTCAAATATTCAGGAATATTTTAATATTTTAGCACCTTTTTTGTTAAAAAAAGTGCTTTGATTCAGTCACTTGACTTAGAACATTCCTATTTTGTTGTTACTTTAATGTGTCTTCTGACCTCATACTGTGTATTATATCTGGTAGTCAAAAGTTTTGTTCCAACAACAGAGACCAAAGAGTTAATCAAATATGGTTCAGCTGGTAGGATTGTGTGGTTAAAATGCATTTTAGTCTCGCCAGATTTCCACGGCCAAAATGGTCAAACAAGGCCAGCTATTGGTTTCTATGCCAGGTTGGAGTAAATTTGCACTTTCAGTCCTATGGGTCATTTAGGGGACCTTACTCTTTTATATTTTGCTGTATTAATAAAGAAAATTATAGAAAGATCTGAACTGACTCTCAGCGTTGGGGAGGGCTTTCATCTTCCCGGAGGGCAGCCTGCACATGCACTGGCTTGTGGTTCTTCGCATACGTCTCCACAGCTTCAATGGAAGTCCGTTCCCATGAAGTGAAGCTGGGGGTGGTTGTTGGTACATAACTGACTCCACACACCGGTGAGGAAAGACACTGGTTTTCAGCCTTTTAGATGTTTGGCCTGGGATGCTACCTTCAAGTCTGTCTATCCTTAGCACTTTCTGCCCTGCCTCTCCTGTCTGCCCCCATACACTCTCCCCCTCCCCGCCACAACTCAAGTCTTGGCCTGTGGCTAATGCATAGCTTAATTTTGCCCAGAAATGTCTTAGGCCCTGGGGCACTCTGGAAATGGTAAACCTATGCTAACATGGAAAACAACCAGGCATAACTGGAGCTGGAATCTTAGAGATCAGGTAGGAAGGCACAGAGCCAGGTGGAGCTTGAGGAAATCCGTGTTCATGAGCTGATTAAACAGTAACTGTGTAGAACATATGCCTCAGAGGGAAGTTGGCAGGTAGATTTCATTCAAGTTTTCAATGTGCATGCACATGCATGCAGTACTGTCCCAGGGCACTGAGGGCGACATGGGAGAGCCTGAGACACTCAGCCTCTCTCTCATGAGATCACAAACTGAGGGAGGTAACTTACATTACACTTATAATGCCAGCACTCTGTAAGGCTGAGGCAGGGAGGGAGATTGCAAGTTCGAGTCCAACTTGGATGACTTAGTGACTCTGTGATACTATCTCAAAATACAGAAAAAAGGGTGGAGGCTGGGATGTAGCTCAGTGAGAAGCTCCTGGGCTCAATCCTGTGTGAGGGGTTCCCTATAGGGTGGGCAGCCCTTGGTAAGGGAAGGTAATGAAAAGAGACGGACCTGTGTAGCACAAGGGTCTCCAGAAGAGCTGCTTGGAGGAAGTACCCAAGTTGAGATCCAATCCAAGGACAGGTAGGAATTAGCCAAGCAAAGGGAACTGGGCTGGCGAAGAATGAGTCCAACACTGAGGTGAAAGAAGCTCTAGTTTTGCTGAAATGGTAGTGAACAGGAAAGATGAGGCTTCAGTAGCAAAGGATGAGGCGGGAGGGGTTAGAAGTTACTAATACAGAGGGGTCTGGAAGCCAGAGCTACAGAGTCCACTGGCTTTCTGGGGAGAATGCAATTTCTAACTGAGTAGATCTGGGCAGGGCCTGGGACTTTGCCTACACTGCAGTAACTCCTTGGGTTCTCACACTATATGAGCAGAATTGAGTAATTGAAACAGAGATCAAATGGAGCACAAAGTTGAAAATATTTACTTTTTGGTTCTTTATATTAAAAGATAGCCAAGCCCTGGAGCAAGACTGGAAATAATCCGATGTTGTCGTGGTTCAAGCCTGGGCAGGAAGCCTATAGTGGGGACAGAGAGACAAGTTAGCAACCGAACAGCGACATGTTTTAATGCCAAATCCTGCCTTTGAATCTTGCATCCTGTACATCTGATCTGTGTGTGTCTTTGTGAATTACCTAATTCTCTCTGAACCTCAACTGCCTCATCTGTAAAAATGTGATTAATAATGGAGGCTTGCTCACAGACATGATTGAGGATTGTATGAGATTGTGGATGCATAGTGGTTGGCATGATAATAAGCACCCAGTATAAGTCACTGCAGTAGTTATTGCAGTGGAGTTTTCATGTAGTTTGTAACTCTAGTATCTTCCCTTTCTTCTTTTGCTGCTCATTCCTTCCCCACTACAGGGTCTGTTTTACTGCTGTCTACCCCAGGAATGTCTCTACTACCCAGCTTTTCTTCATTTCTTTCCTCAGTGAGCACAGTACTTCCCCATTGAAAGATAGAACTCTGGAAACTATGGTAGACTGGTTATAAAAATAGGCCTTGTTTCCCAACCCTTTCTATACCTATGCCTTTTACAAAGTGACTTTTCAGTCTTTTGTATCAATATTTCATCCATTCTTTGATCTTAGAATGAGTAGGAGACTTTTTTCAGTCAATAGAATGTGGCAGAAGGGACGCGATGCTACTCCGGGCCTATGCCTTGAGAGACCTTGTTTGTGTGCTGCTGTTGTCCTGGAAAGCTGCTGCCACCATGTGAACAAGCAACCTGCTGGAAGAGGCAGCACTACATGGCTAAATCAATCCTGTCACTGAGCTGGCAGCCGGCTAACTGTGAGATGTGTGAGTCAGGCCATCTTAAACCTTCTTACCACCCCCTACCACCGCAATCACCTAACAATCGGCCGCAGAAAACGCCCAGCCAAAATAAGTGAGCCTGGCCAGGATGAGCAGAAAACCCTTCAGCTGACCACAGACTCTGAGCAATCATACATACTTTTTGTTTTAGGCCACTGAATTTGTGGTAGCTTGTCATTCAGCAGTAACTCATTTGTATATGTCCCCCGAAGTTCATGTGTTAGAAACTTAATCCTCAATGCAATGGTGTAGAGAGATGGTATCTCTGTCACTTTTCTCCCATTGAGGCAAAAACACCTGACATATACAACTTTGAGGAGGAGAGGTTTATTTTGGCTCACAGTTTTAGAGTATGATTGGCTTCAAAGCAGAAACAGCACAGTGGAAGGGCATGGTGGAAGGAAGCTGCTCACTCCATGGCAGCCAGGAAGCTGGGAACAGGAAATGTAACTCGCTTGTTCTGACCAGGCCCCACTTTATAACAATACATTCAGCCATGAACTCATTAGAGGAATAATCCACTAATAAGTAAAGTGCCCCCACAATCTAATCACCTTCTAAAAGCTCCACCTCTGAATACATGAGACTTTTAGGGGACATTTTTAGATCTAAACATTTTTAGATCTTAACAGATAAGACTTTACAAGATGATCGATCTTGAAGGCTCTGCCCTCCAGAATGAATTGGTGCTATTATCATGGTAGTGGGTTTCTGATTAAATGGTGAGTTCTGCTCCCTTCATCTACCTGTCACGTGCTTGCTTGCCAGTCTATCTTCTGTCACTAGATGATATAGCAGGAAAGTTCTTGCAAGATGTGGGTCTCTTAACCTTGAACTCTGCAGCCTCCAGAACTGTAAGAACTAAGTGTCTGTTAAAGAAAAATTACTCTTTCTCAAGTATTCCATTACAGCAGCACAAAGTAGACTAGAAAGATTTTTAGGAAAATCTGGCATGCAGGGGCTGCCACCAGGGTGAATAAAGACAAACCTCTATTTCTGTACATTTGATTTTCAAACAGCCAAACTTTCATACAGGCACCAGAAAGACACCCCAACCACCTTCCCCATAGTGACCAAAGGTGCTTGCACCAGCTGAGGTGCTGTAGGGTGCTGGGTCTATCATTATATGCTTGAGTCACACTATTGTCACCATCTTTGTGCAAAGTATTTATACAGCTGTATAGTATGTTCCTGCATTTCCCTTTATCTCATAATAACAAGTGGAATCTGGCAAAATAAGAATGTTGATTCAAAAAACAGAAAAAAGAGTGTTGATTCAGTGTCAGATGTCACAGGTCTCAAAGATAATACAGTGGAGACAGTGATTCATTGTGTCCAGTGTGACTGAGCTCCAGCCTCATTCATGTGCTCGCTGGTGTTAGGCTGAAGGTATATAGTCCTATTTCCACTGCTGTGACAAAATACCTGGGAAAATCAGTAGGAAAACAAATGGCTTGAATGGAGGAAACGGTTCATGGTTTTAGAGGTTTCAGCCCAGGGTCAGTTCCCCAGTTGCTGTGTACCTGTGGCAGTGGGGAGCACATGGTAGAGTAAGACTGTTCACCTAGTGGGATCCCTACAATGACCTAACTCCTGCCGCTAGGCCGTACCTCCTAAAACTCCACCACTGCCTCTTGTACTGTGGGCTAATGACCAATTCTTTAGCATGTAGGCCTCTGGGGGACATTTAAGATCCAAGCTATAATGAAAGAGCACGAAGGAAAAGTATATCCGTTAGGAATGTATTTGCTCACAGCTTTAAAAATTAACCTGTAGTGACTTAAATAGGGGCTTTCTAATGTATCTGGAAGCCTGGAGGTGGGCAGCCAGCAGTTCAGGGATGAATCAGGGTTCAGGCATCTTTTTGCTCTGTGTTGCAAGTATTTTTGCTTTTACCTTCATGCTTGTCATACATGTCAAGATCCCACAGTGGCTACCATGGTTGTGGGCATTGTGACTGCTTAAAAAAAGGGAGGAAAGGTTTACATGAAGCCAAAGATCTTAGAATAAGCTATTTCTCCCCTATCCTGAATACGCTCCAATTTTTTTCATTCTACTTTTAAACTATATCTATAAAAGAGGTGAAAAAAATGACATAGTAGCAACCAGCAGCAAAAGACAGTCTTTTCAGGACCTGGAATTGAGATGCCTGGAAAAGGACAACTTGGTGAAGAGGAAACGAGATCTCTGGGAATTAGGAAGGAGATGACAGGAAAACTATAAATTGCAGAGAGGCTAGAGAAATGGAGCAGAACACAGAGAAAAGAATGAAGCAGTCTGGAAAGCTTATCCCAGCTCTTGGGGAAGGAGACCTGTCTCCACAGACACAAGTTAAGCCTGTAGGGTCAGCAGCTCTAGGGAGAAACAACAGACCAGGCTAGCAGTACTAGTCCCAAGATTGCAAACACAGCATGGGGCCATTGTAGACTGCAAAAACAGCATGGAGCTTTATAGTGAAAGTGACTCCTTCTACATGGCAGGCTAGAGGTAGAAAAGAAATCAGTGAAGCACCCACCATATTTGAGTCAATAAAACATGCTTAAATAAATGCAAAGAATTGTTTCATGCATGTTGTCTCCTCATGGTGCGATGAAACTAGAAATCAATGGGAAAAAAATCAGAGATGTTATGGAAAAACATGGAAATAATACAATATATTCTTGAATAATCAATGGGTCACAGAAGAATTAACCCTAGAATCAAATGATAATGCTAGTACACCATACCAGAACTTATGTGACATGATGAAAGCAGTTCTAAGAACAAAGTTTATAACTTTGAGTACCTATATTAGGGAGACAGAATGAATCCAAGTAACCTAATGATGCATGTTTAGGTCCTAGAAAAACAAGAACAGACCAACTCCAAAGCTAGTATAAGGAAGACAATTATAATGATCAGAGCATACATTAATGAAATTGAGACTAAAAATGATACAAAGACTCAATTAATGTACGAATTCTTTATTAAAAAATAAACAAAATAGGCAAACCCTTATCCAATCTTACCCAAAAAGGGAAAGAAAAGACACAAATCAATGCAATTAGAAATGAAAATGGTGAAATCACAACAGACACCACTGAAATTCAGATTTTTAGTTACAACTTTGTAGGCCTGGAATGCTATAAATCAGAGAATTCAGAAGATATGAATAGATTTCAGATATAAATTACCAAAACTGAGCCAAAAAGATATAAAATCCCAAACAATCCAATAACAGACAATGGAATTGAAGTATGGAAAAAAAAAAAAAAAAAAAAAAACCAGGACCTGAAAATCAAGGACCTGATGGATATACTGCTGAATTCTGTAAGAACTTAGGGAGATTTAAAGCCAATACTCCTGAAACTCTGTATTGAAAATTAAAATTGAAAGAGAAAGAGTACTCTCAAAGTCATTCCTGGAAACTAGCTTTAACCTGATTCCAAAACCAGACAAAGACCCAACCAAAAAAGAACTACCTGCCAATTTCTTTAATGAACATAGACACAAAAATCCTAAACCAGATTCTTGCAAGCAGAATACAACAAATCTTCCAAAAGATCATGCACTATTATCAAATAAACTTCATGCTATGGATGCAAGGATGGTTCAACACATGCAAATTAACAAATGTAATATATCACATAAACAGAAGGAAGAATGAAATTGCTTGATCATTTCAATAGATGCAAAAAAAAGCCTGTGACAAAATTCAAAATCTATTCATGATAAAAGCCCTGAAGAAAATTGATATAGAAAGACTTTATCTCAATCTGATACAAGCCATTTATTAAAAAACTTACTGTCAACATCATATTGAATGGGAAAAAATTGAATGCTTTCCCTCTAAAATCAAGTATGAAAGAAAGTTGTCAACTATTGCTACTCTTGTTCATCATAGTACTGGAAATATTTGCAAGAGTGATTAGGCAAGGAAACGAAATGAAAGAAATATGCATATGAAGGAAAGAAGTCAAATTATCACTATTTGCAGATGACATAATTTTCTACATAGAATGAAAAAAATTCCACCAAAAGACTCTCAGAATTAGTAATCTCAGGATACAAAATCAACCCACAAAAATAGATAGTGTTCCTAAAAATGAACACTAATAATGAACTCACTGAGAAAGAAATTAGGAAAATTCACCATAGCATCAAGAAAAATCAAATATTTAGGCATTAACCTAATCAAGGAAGTGAAAGACCTCTATGATGAAATATGCAGTACTCTGAAAAACAGAAACCAAAGAGAATATAAGAGAATAGTAACCCACAAAGAAGAAAGAAAGAGAGAAAGAAAGGAAGAAAGAAAGAAAGATGAAAAGAAAGAAGGAAGGAAAAAAGGAAGGAAAATAAAAAGATATTCCCTGTTCCTGGATTGGAGGAACCAATATTGTCAAAATTGTCATACTTCCAAAACTGATATACAGATTTAATGAAATCCTAATCAAAATATCATAGCATTCTTCACAGAATGAGGGAAAATAATCCTAAAATTCACATGGAATCAGAAGAGAACCAGAATAGCAAAACCAATCCAGGGCAACAAGAACAAAGCAGGATCCTTGACTTTAAATTATGTTACAAAGCTACAGTGATTATAAAAGTATGGTATTTGCACAAGAACAAATGGTCAGTGAAATAGACTAGGTGATGCAGAAAAAAACCCCAGACACATTCAGCCATCTGATATTTAAAAAAGGGCCAAAAACATATGCTGGAGGAACAATAGCCTCCTTAACAAATGGTGCTGGAAAAACTAGTTATCTACATGCAGAACACTGAATCTAGACCCATATCTCTCATCATGTACTCAACTAATAAAAATCAATTACAGTTCTAAATGTTAAAACAGAAACAATTTCTTGGTCTATGAAAAAGGTAAAACTCTTGAAGACATAGGCATAGGGAGGGACTTTCTGAACAGAACCACAATTGCACAAGAAATAACATCAAGAACAACAAATGAGATCATATCAAATTAAAAAACTTCTGCATACAAATGGAAACAACTAACAGAGTGAGGAGACACTCTACAGAATTGGGAAAAATATCTTGTACAGAGGACTAATATCTAGAATATATAAAGAACTAAAAAAATTAAACCCCCTCTCAAAAAAAAAGACTCAAACAAAAAGCAGGCAACTGAAATAAATAGACAATTCTCAGAAGAATAATTACAAATGGTCAATAAATACACAGAAAAAATGTTCAAAATCTCTAGTTATTAGAGAAATGCACATTAAAATAACACTGAAAATTCCATCTTACTCCAGATAGAATGGCTATCACCAAGGAATCAAATTATAACAAATGCTGGAGAGGTTGTAGGGATAACAGAACTCTTCTACATTGTTGATGTGAATGTAAACTAATATAACCACTATGGAAATCACCACAAAGATTCCTCAAAAACTAAAAACAGAAATTTCATTTGATCCAGTTTTTCTGAGTCTAGGTATCATCCCCTCAAAATGAAAAAACATTATATTACAGCATGTGTTGGTTAGTTTTCTAAGACAAAATACTGGCACCCAAAGTTAAAAGAGAAAGATATATTGTAGCTCAAAGTTTGTAGAAGTTTCAGGCCATAGTGGACTGGCTCCAAAGCAGGGTGGCATGGAAGAGGGTTACCACAGAGGAGAAACAGTTTGCAGCAGGCAGAAGGCAGCAAAATTTTGGATGGTGCCTCCAACACCCAGGGTAGGCCTCCTTATTATCCACATCCAGAACTGTGCTTAACCAATCAGTGGACTGATTTAGTAATCACACACCCTTAATTTCAGCATTATGCAACTTAATCCTAGCGTCACATACCCCATAACCAGCCACCTCAGAAAAGCCCTACCTATGAGCACATGAGGCTTTGGGGGGGCACCTAGGTATAAGCTATAATACAGTGATTCTTGCATATCCATGTTTACACCCACTAAATGTTGTGAACAACCTATATGCTCATCAACAGATGAGCGGAAAAAGCAAACATGGTATTTATACACCATGGAGTATTGCTCTGCCATAAAGAAGTATAAACTTGAGTAACTTGTATGACAATAGATATACCTTGAGACCACAATGTTAAATAAGATGAGTCAGACATGCAAGCTTAAATAGCTCATGGTTTCTTTATATGAGAAACCCAAAATATAAATAAAGAGTAAAATAAGAAGTAGATAATAGGAATTAAGGAGACAGATACTTTGTAAAAGAAAGAAAAACAAGACATGGATTGAAGGGTAGAGAGGAGGGGAAAGAGGTAAAAAAAGGAGTTATGCTTTGTATATGTACCAACTACCCATGAAGAATATAATCACTATGTACTTCAAATGCATAACAATAGAAATAAAAATTAATGAAAAAAGAGGAAAGAAATGAGTTAGGGAAACCAATGGATTTTCTTTTATATTTTACTGGCCAGAAATGGTATCACATAACCACTCCTAGCTGTAAGGGAGGCTGGGAAAAACAGCCTGGCACATGGCATACTGTAATCCTGAACAAAATGTGAAAAATAAGTGGATAAATAAATGTACCAAAGTTTTGCCACAGAAATACTAGAAAAAAATGGTAGATTACTTGAATGAAGTGAGAATTAGAGTATTTATAATTTCATAATTATAAAATTTATATCTGCCAAAGTTCTCACATATAATATATGCTCCATAAATGTTAGGATGGAAGTCTCATGTCCACTAGTCATTAAGCATATACTTTTGGTTAATTCAGTTGATTTATTTGAATATTAATCCCTTCATTTATAAAACAGAAGTGATAATTCCTTCTTTTATAGGTTCATTGGGAGAATCCAAGAACAAATCATGTGAAATTGAGAAGTGCTATATAAATGCTAGACATGCTTTCTCAGAGGGGTACAATGGCATTTTGGGAACAAGAGGAATGTAAATCCATTTAAGAGGTATTAGGAACTCTGTGTAACATCTCCTTCCTACCATGCTTCTTTCCCCAAGGTTTCAGAAATAAGTCTTCCACTGTAGTTTTTTTTGTCATAAACATCTCCAGAAGGGAGGCATCCACTGTGAGGATCAGCCACTTCTCCTTCTTTTTTCAAAGTGTGGCATCTTTTTATGAGATGTTTCCTCAGTTGTTTTCATTGCCCAAGTTCCCTGCAGAAGTCTTAGGCTAGTGATTTCTAATTTTGGTTTTATAACAAGACTTAAGGGGCCTTATAAACTATTTGAGTTCTGGACCCCAAACTATACTAGTGAGATCAGAACTTTTGATAGTGAAGCCCAGGGATGGGCACTTTTAACAACTCCATGGATGATTTTAGAATGCAGTTCGAATTTTAGCTAACTCCATGTAGGTAAGATGGCCCTTCCAGAAACTTCTAGTACAGTACCTGTGATCTCTGCCCCAGTTGTGAAACCATCTGGTATGTGTGACATTTGATTCATGGCAGAAATAGACAAGTGAAGGGACAGCAATGATGGTAGTGATAAAAGAAAATTAACTAGAGTAGAACTCATCATCTGAGAGACATAGGCAAAATACCAGTGCTAAACTGGGTTTAAGTCTGCTGGCAAATCCCCTTTCGCCAATCCCAGAAAGATGAACAATTTTTTAAAAAGGACATCAAAATCTTCCTAAAACTTTTCCACCAAGAAAAGTCTCTACAGTCCCAGGGACAGTGCCTGGAGGAAACATTCCCAGATACTATGTCAGCTTTCTATCACTGTGACAAAATACTTGAGATGACCAACTTCAAAGGCATATGGTTTTAGATGATTCAGTCCGTGGTCAGTTGGATTCATGGTTTTTCATCCTATTACAAGGCAAAACATCACAGCAGGGAGCACATGGTGGAGCAAAGTTACTCACCTAATGGTGACCTGGAAGCAAAAAGAAACAACGAGGAGGGGGAGGGTCCCAATATCCCCTAAAGGGCACTCCCCCAATAACCTAACTTCCTCCTACTAGGTTCCACCTCCTAAAGGCTCCACTACCCCCAAAGTGTGGCACAAGCTGGGCACCAAGCCTTCAATACATGAGCTTTTGGAGGAGCAGTCAAGATTCAAACAACAGCCAAATCAACCTGTTTCCCTGAATTCTGTATCTTTTCATGAATATTCAATGGTTTTATGCGTGTATTGTTTCAGTTTCCTTACCCACCCTCAGGTTAGTGATTCTGAGCTGGCACTGAAGAAAAATTCAAGTTCATCAGTCACCTTCCAGTGAAGCCAGCAATAAACGTCTTAGGAGTCCCACTGCCTGCCAGGCCTAGACTGAAAGCTTTTAAGGACCTTATCTCTCAACCAATTTTTGTCTTCATGGTTTATTTAATCATCAGTCTCCTTGATTAGGAGCTATGCCTCTGATGGATGACTGTCGATTCTTATCAAAATGAAACCATTACAACATTTCAACTATGGAGACAAATGGCTGTGGCATTTGGAGATGAGCAGCCTACAGGATCTTGCAAGGCAAGAAGCTACCGACTGAAAACATTGCTCTATATTTTAAACAAAGGATGTGTGATGATTATTTTTTCTCTTATTGATACATTCAAGCTTCCATATCTATGGATTTTGTATCTGTGAATTCTACCAACCCAAGATAGAAAACAGTCAGAAAACTGTACTAAACATATACAGATTTTTTTCTTGTCATCATTCCTTAAGCAATATAGT